>VDFB02169015.1:14695-25839 GCA_007258455.2 Sequoia sempervirens
GTCTACATTTATAGTGTGCTTGAAGTTACTGGAAGCAGTGAGTCAAAGTTTGTGGATCTGGCATAAAGCCTTAGTGGTTGATTTGTCCTATTTCCTTGAGATAGTGAATCTCTTTGTAACAATATTCTTCTATCTTATTTCTTCTTGGTAGTGAGGTACCCAAAAATGACCCTTTCTTCTTTTTCTAGGTAGTGAGCCCTTGCTTGTGAGCCTAATTATATTTGGTGTTGCAATTCATATATATGTGATCTAATCCTCACTGTGGATTTTCCCTCGGTTTCTATGTAAATCTGGTGTTCTTATGTGTTTGGATGTGTTTGCATTACTATTTCATATGTTTACATTCTACTAATACATGATAAGGGTTTAAGGACTAACAAGGGTTTGAATGTTGATTGAATGTTTTAAGTATACAATTGATTCACCCCCCCTCTTAGTTGTCCTATGTATCTAACAAGTTTAGTATACATGTTTTGCATGTCATTATAGATGTTCTTTGGTACTTCATTAGTGGTGGAATTTGTTACAACTTTTATGTGAGGGCTATCAATTAAGTTTTGGATACCTTGATTGATTTCAAATTTTGCATTACCAATGTAGTGGGAGTTCTAATTCGTAAATGTTTCCTTTGTTGGATGTTCTTAGTATAATGTGATGTTGTGGGTTTTGATCTTTTTATTGCATATTTTTGTTGTTTTCTTGGAGGAATTATTTATGCAAGATATAGGTACTTGTGACCAATATTTGTATTGGGTTGGTTATGCTAATAGCATAAGGTCTACCTATTATGATGAGTATAACTTAGTTTTGAGGTATGATTAATTGGATGTGTTAATAAATAGTTATAGTTGTTATTCAAGACATGGTGTTTAATTCTTGGTAGCCACTAAAGCCTATGTGTTACCATTATATTTGGTCTTTTTTTATTATATATCAAGTTGAGGGAAATTTCATTCTTTTGTGAAACAATTAGTGTGGCATCTCTTTGGATTCAATCTTATCTTTTATGCATAAACATAATGGAGAATAAAAGGGTTCATGTTTGAGATGGTGGACCTTGGTTATTGTTGTAGGTAGCATGATGGAGCACATGGAGTACTTGGATGTCTTTATGGTACATTTTATCTATAGTGTGTTGAACACCCGAAATACTGAGAGGGGGGGTGAATCAGTATTCCTTGAAATTTATTAACTTAAAAGTGCATTCAAAGTATTTCATTAAACTTGCAAAAATGGAAAGGAACAATTAAAACATGCATCACAAAATTCAACACAAGAACACCATATTTACATGGAAAACCCTTGAAATGGAAAAACCACAATGAGGATTACCTCATAATATATCATAACTAGTTACAATAGATTACCGATTTGGAGCATGCATTGTTTGAAAAGAAATGTCACTACTAAGGGCTCACTGCCCAAGAAGATCACTTCCAAGATTATAAAAATATAGAAGAATGGCTCACTGCTAACATTGCATCTGCAACATTTTGAAGACACGGTTCCAATTAGGCTCAAAATTTTGACTTTACACACTTTATTCTTCATTACTATCACACTTCACACTTCTTACTCACACAATCATCTTGCACACCATCATACCAACACTGAATTATCCTTCTATATATATGCATATCTTCCATAAACACTCATATCATCAATTAGGTCAACCTAATTAGATGAAACATATGACACCAAAACCTTTCAGCTCAAAACTCCATCACACATACCTTGCGAAAGAAACCAAAATGTGTTATTCATTAAAATAGGTCAACATCACCTGTAATCACTCATATGAATCCACTCCATACAAATTCAATTTTTCACAACCCCAAAACCCTTAGGTTGACACTGCACAAAAAAAATGGTGAAACAACAACTAAATGAACCAATTGTTCATCCACAACTCGACACGTGGACCACTTAACCACTTGACACTTGGAGTGTGCGCATATCAGACATCTTCAAACACTTCCTCAAAATCGCACAACATAATAATCATCTACGATGGAATGCAAAGCATTCCAATATGCATTATACACCTATCACGTTGCCTCTACTAAGCCCAATATTTTATCTTAATATCGTCAACTATGGAAGACTTAGAACCCTAAAACATTGGATGCAAACACTTTCAATACATACCATTATTATCTCAAAATTGCATGACAAGATGATGCAAAGTAGAGCAATGTGTACCATAGAACCGTTCCTTTGTAACACTAAAAATGCATTCTAAGACTTAGCCAATTTCCCAAAAACACTTGGTCTTCTCTGGACTACTCCAGACCGTATGCATATTGCTATACTATCACTTCTACAAAGGGTTTCCATCAATGAAAACACCATACATCATCATGCTCATGTTGCCAACATAGTGTTCCCTTGATTTTTGAGTTTAACTTTTTACCCTTATGAAATGTATACAACAAGTGGAAGAATATTAAGAGAAGGTGTGTCGATCACCACACATAATGCATGTAATGTAAAATTAGTATTTATTTGTGGTGAACCTAGGGAATTTAGGGAATGTGTGCATCATATGGGTTAGACATTCTTGGCACTACTTTGTATGTTGTATGTAACATTAGAATCCATATTTAATGTGGGTTCCACATTTGAAAATTATTTAATATTGGAAAAACTTAGTACCAAAAGGGAATACTTAGTACAAAAAGTAAATGAGGGTGACACGGTTTCTTAAGCTTGCAGCTTAGAGACATGTGATTAATGTATTACCATCTATTAGTTTTGTGCATGCTTTATTTTATGTAAAAAACAAGCACATGAGTAGTAGAGGTTGGTTTGTGTAACCTTTGGCTTGTTGGATACGGTTGATTAAGCATCTTTTGTGGGTTGAATATGTGAAGAGATAAAGTGTGGATTAGGATCTGTGGTTACATTATTCTCATTTACTTGCTCACATGGAATGCATATAAATATAGCTTGATGTTTCAATGCCCTTACATGGAGACTCTATAAGTGTATTGTAATATTTTTTCATGAGATAATATATTGAGTGTGAAATTTTTTCGAGGTATTATTTTTCCATTAAGAAAAATATTGAGGTGTGTTTGTCTATTCTCCTACATTATGGACTATGAATATTTGTTCACATTTTTCTCTCTTCGTGTTGCGGACATGGTTATTATTGCTATGGATTTCTTCTCAAAAACCATAGAAGAATACCATGGGCTAAATATGGTGTCCAAATCTTTGTGCAAATTTAATGATCAAATCCATGATCAATAATCCTACTAATAATAGAGTGTAAATTGCATGCTATAAAATACATCATTAGCTCTGACCAAACTTGAGTGCTCCACTTTGAATTCATTAGATCTATTTTCAAAGATGTTTTATGATGCATCATAATTCAATTAAAATCCATGTCCACCATATAACCTCCCTCTTACATTCTCTTATGTGTCTCATAGAATCTATCACACATTTTAAGATTCTCTTAAAAATCTTATAAGGCATTAAATATGTATACACATTTACAAGACATTTAATATTCTTACACACATCATAATACAAATTATAGACAACACAACAAATAAAGAAAAATTATTTAAATAACTAAATATTTAATAACAAAATGTTGTCCAAAATTTTGAGAAAACTTACATCTTAAATACATATTATTTTTGACCCCTTATGCAATGCATAAGAGTGGGAGAATGTTGGAAATTTTTTTTTTTCACCGAGCATAATTATTATAATGTAAAATTAGCATTTATTTGTGCACCAACTAAAGAATCTAGAGATGCATGCATCACATAGGATAGATATTCTTGGGGCCACTTTGTATGTCATATGTGACACTAGGATAAGTATTTAATATACGTTGCCCATTGGGAATAAAATTAATATTGAAAAAACTTAGCACCAAAAAGAAGATTAAATAGACATGGTTTTGTAATCTCATGGTTTAGAAAAGATAGGTTTATATCATAACATTTGGTGGTTTTTTGAAGGCTTGTTTCTTTAAAAGCAAGCACATGAGTAGTTATGGTTGACTTATGTAACCTTTGGCTTGTTAGATATGGTTGATTGAGCATCTCTTGTAGGTTGAATATGTGAGGAGAGGAAGCATGGATTAAGGTGTGTGGTTACATGATTCTCATTCTCTTGTTCAGATGGAGTGCAATCAATGAGTTCGATGTTTCAAAATCCTTACATGGAGATTTTGCATATATATTTTAATTGATATTAATGAGATAATGCATTGACTGTCTTTGGAAGTTGAGTTTCTCATTTGGGAGTATTTTAGGGTAAATTTTTATGGTATGTTTGTCTATTATTTTTGCATTGTTGGTTTTGTATGCTTGTTTGCATATTTTTATCTTGATTACATAGAAATGGTTAATGTTACTACATGTCTTTTCAAAAACCATGGAAGAATACCCAACTAAATATGGTGCCCAAATCTTCATGCAAAATTTAATACCAAAATCCATGATCAATCAACATACTAAAAATAGAGTGCAACTCATATATCCTAAAATGTGTCATAACCTCGCACAAAATTGGAGTGGCCACTTTGAATTCATTATATCTCCTTTCAAAGCGGCTCTATGATGCATCATAAGTTAATTAAAAGTCATAGTCCACTATGTATCCTCACTCTTATATTCTCTTATGTGTCTTATAAAATCTCTCAAGCATCTTAAAATGTCATAGGTGTCCTTATACATTTTACTTGACATTAAATATGCAGTTACACATCTTACATGGCATTTGATATTTTTATACATCATAATACAAATAATAGATGGCACAATAAATAAATACAAATTAATTAAAAAATTTAATATTAGCATTGCAAGGCATATGAAACTTATCCCAACATTAATATAATTGCATGTGAGGCCAATATAGTTGTTGAAGTGTATCCAATGACTCTAAAACATGTCCATCCTAGATGTCTATCATGAGGTGTGCTTAGGGCAACTAAACATGAACAAGATAGTAGAGGATTTTACCAAAAATATTTTGCATGTATTCCTTGACAAATGTCATTGAATTTTCTTACATTCTTTTCTCTATAGTGCATAACAATATCAAATTTGCAATGTTATGGCCTAGAGTATCAAACACTATAGACATAGGCATGGAGGTTGGATCAATAAGTCAACTTCTTTGTCAACTTTGATCTTGTTTTCTAACACTAGATGTTAGTACTAGAAGCATGTCACCCAATGTGTTCCTCATATTTATGTAAGACATAATCTCACCATTACTTTATACTTAAATGATGGTATACTTATGTAAGACAAAATCTCACCATTACTTTATAGTTTTCGCAATTGCTTGAGTTTTTTGTAGGTAGAGTACCTTCTACTAGTGTCACTATTTTTTTCTAAAAGTATGCAACATGATGTTTATGTTGGAGTGCAAAACCAACTACCGACTTACACACATTTCTCTCAATTTGAAAGGTTTGTTTTATTTTAGTTATTGTTAAATCATGTGCACAAAAAAGCATGGCCTTGAGTTCTCCACATGTTTGGCATTCCTTAGTTGTTCCCCAAAATTCTAGCTTAGCTTGCATAATATGATTTTAGGTCCAAAAGATTTGATAAAATCTCAATATGAATTGACAATAGAATTTTATGTCAAAAAATCTTGGTTGTTCTATATAGGTGATGAATTTTCCAATTTTAGATTATCTTTATGTTTGTCAAATCCACATGAATTACTTCACAATCAATGATTTGGCTAAGACATTATATGTAAGCAACATCAAAGATGCATTTCCCCAAGTCTCCATAAATTGCAGATGTAAAGTACGTGAATGACCTTTTCAATTTGTGTAACATGCCCTTCACAAGTCTTCTAGTAGATGACTTGGTTGTGAGAAAACTAAACAATGACCAAAGTTTTGGTGAAAGGATATAATATATCATTTCTAATTTAGATGGCGACGAGTAGATTTAATAGAAAAAAGGTATTACCAACTTGTACAAGCCTTCCTTTTGTGGAATGTAATGCTTCATATGTTTTATAGGTTATTTGAAATTTGGTGATAACTAGACTTGATATAATTCTTTGTAGAGAATTATGCACCTTAAAGATATCCAAAAGATCATCAATGTGATATAAAGGATGTCCATTTTCAAGGTGATCTTGTTAAGCACGTGATATGTTGCAAAGGCGGTTGCCATTGCACCAAAAGATCAGCTTGTTAATGCCTAATACAACTGTCAAAGTCAATGAATCCATAGGAGGCAGTTAAGCCATGTCACGAACCCGAGTGCTACACTAAACAACACAAGGAGACCAAGGGTGCATGCCTTGCAACAATCCCCCCCCCAACGCAAGCGAGGCATTTGAACCCGTGACCCGGGCTCTGATACCAATTATTGTAAAGACGGTTGTCGTTGCACCAAAAGATCAACCTATTCATGCCCAATACAACTGTTAGAGTTAATGAATCCACAGGAGACGATTAAACCATGTCACGAACCCAAGTGTTGCATTGTACAACACAAGGAGACCAAGGGTGCACACCTTGCAACATGATAATCTATGCAAAGACACCATTAATTATCCTTCTTTCATGTGGGAATGATTGCACTGTCAAACGTATAAGAATTTCATCATATCTTCCCATTAAGGAGATATTTAATTTGAATGCAAATCTCATCATTATCTTACATTGATTTTTCATGGTCTATGTTTAAAGTAACGGCCCTTAGAGGAAAGCACTTTGTTGCTAGACAAAGCCATGTGTTTGTGTACCTTTATACCCTATAAAGATGTCTCCTCTTATGTTCATGTGTTATTTCAATTATATAATTGTCCTCCCAAACATATCCATAGATACACAAAAGGGAGGGTTAGGTCCCACATCATTTTTCTTACTGAATGCCAAGTTGTATAACACTTAAGTTAAAAGGGCCTAGAAGTTGTACTTGTCATGATAGTCAATTGGGTACTCTCCCAACCCCCTCAAATCAACTTCATGTCTATAGATTCTTAAGCGAAACTTTTTTGAGTTTATTGCTAGATCATCAAGTTGTTTATGCCATTAACATAAACTAAAGTTGAGCAATATTTTTTTTACAATTATATTTTCCATTGAATTTAGGCAAACCCACATTAAATACAAATTTATGTGTATAAGAGATTAGTCATGTTTATTGATTCATCAATAGCAATGACATGTTGGACATTTGGTCTTTTAAGGGGGCTTTAAATTGTGATTGAAATAATTGTTAACCTTAACATATCAACAATACAATTTAACTATTCAAATAGCCTCTTCATCATGCACGTGTGCACTTTTGTTGTGATGCCTAGATATCTTGCAATATCTTTTGCAATGATATTCTCAAGTACCTTTTTGCATTGGTGACAAAGCAATTTCTCCCTTTAACTTTGATTAATGTGGAAAAATAATTTAGTTCATCATCAATGTGTGTTGCTTAATAATTGTATTCAAACTTGGAACATCTAAACTAATGATTACTCTTCAAATGCAAGCTAAGAAACTTCAACAACCAAAGCATTTTTCTCACAAATTCTCACCTATCACAAGTATCAACTTGTGATAACTATACAATCAATGAAAATCCTAACTCACATATAAGTGTATACCACTTATGGACCGCATATCCCTTTTATGTTTCTTTTAAGTTATGAGTTTTTTATTACAATCTACTAAGACTCAAGAAAGTGTTGTGATTATAAGGTAATGGTTATTTGCTAAAAACTTGAATGTCCTTAATTTTTACTTATTAAAGAGGTCAAAGTAAGAAACCATACTTTCATCTTTCCTCTTCAAATTTGCATAATGTTTCACACCAAAAATATCCATAACAACTTTATGTAGCACTAAAATTAAAATATAATTCAAGACTTTGTTTAGGATATTATGTAGAGATTGAAAGGAATGCAAAGCTCATGGTACTCATAAGGAAATCATGTAGAGATTGAACACTATGTAAAGCTCTTGTACTCAACTTAATTATTTGTACACTCTAATACTAACCAACTCTTTTGTATATATAGTCAAAATTTCTTATGCCCAAAGTAAGAAACTACACTTTCATCCTTTGCTCTTCAAATTTCCATAATGTTTCACAACAAAAACCTTCATAACAACTTTGAGTAGCACTAAAATATATATATATATACTCCAAGACTTTATTTGGGATATTATGTAGAGATTGAAAACCATGCAAAGCTCATGGTACTCATTTGTATAATTTACATAGTATAATTTTGATCAATCATGATATGGTCTACTCTCAAAAAAAATCTAAGGAAATCATGTAGAGATTGAACACTATCTAAAACTCTTGTACTCATCTATATTATTTCTACACTCTAATACTAACTAGCTCTTTTGTATATATAGTCAAAGTTTCGTACATCATCTCAATATTTTGGGAGGATAAAACAAGCACCAACCACCTCGATGAACTTCAAGTAATTGTTAATATGTTCAAATTCACTTTCTTTACTCGAGTTTCACCTATTTAGTACTAAAATGAAAATCATTGGAGCTTTAAGTTAATTGATACCTCACATATAACTACTTGAATCTTTAATTTATGTTCAAATGACCTCTTCCATAGATTAGATACAAGTTATGACTACCTAAAGCTCTAAATGTCAATATTCTCATCTTCCCCCTTGACAATTCCATTTACAAAGTGTTACTCATTAGGCATATGGAGTTGTGTTCAACTATAGAATAACTCAATAAAATAAAATTAGAACTCTTTTAAGTAAATTAAAATAATTCTTCAACAATATAAATAAAATAATTCTTAAATAAAATAGCTCTAAACTTACATTTTTTGAAATTTTTAAATAAATGTATTTAAGATATCTCTAATAATTAATATACAATTAAGTTGTATTTGATATAGTTATTTATTAATCACTAACCATTAGACTATAATGCATGTGCAATTTAAATTTTTCAATCAATACATGCATGAAATGTTTTAATAATCCAAACTCATTTAAATACTCTGTATTATATATGAGATTAATAGTTTACAAATTATAAAGCATGTGCAATCACAAGCTTTCAACAAATAAAGGTATTAAATATTTCTTTATTTACTGGCATTGTTGCTTAGGTACTACAAATTTTAACATTATTTTCAAATGATAGTACTACATATAGCAATATCATAATTATTTTCAAATGTCAATAATGTATGTATGAGATTAGTACTACATATATTATCAAGTGTGCACCATTTCAATTTTTTTTTTTAAAAAACCAGCATGGAGTGACATACATATATAAGATTTTTATTCAATGCGTTCAACCTTTCTTCCACTTAATGATTCGTCAAACCAGTCACTCTTAATTTACTTTGCCTTATATATAACACTTCAAATTTGATGTCCACTGAGATACTTGCACCCGACACATTTACTTCAGTTTCATAAATGAAATGATTACTAAATGGTTTTCCTCAATCTACTAGCATTTTTATACAACACCTGTTTTAAAAAAGATGCTCTCATACTTCACAATAATATAATGCAACATCTTGGTGGCACATTTTGATGTTTCCAATGTTAGCAGTAGCTCCTGCTTTTGATGGTCGCTCATGTGATGAGCTCAAATAACCCAACAATGCAAGCTGTAGATTCATTCCACAAAGCCTAGCGTGCATGTACAACAGTTATTTGCACCACTTTAGCAATTTTATTTTGATGACAGTTGATATAGGAATAAATGTTGCATTTTGATGTTTCCAATGTAAGCCAACGATCCAAGACGTAGATTCATTCCATAGAGCTTTGGATGTGTACACTATCACGTTTGACAGTTATTTGAGTCATTTTAGGCAAAATTCTATTTTGATGATAGTTGATATAGGAATGATCTAAACGGTCCGAAAAAGGAAATTCAAAATCTCTCCCAAAATTGAAAGCAAATGCTGGGGATGGGAGAGCTGGAGGTTTGCGATATCTATAGAAATATTTGAGGATCTCATTTTCCAAATGGTAACCCTTTATTGGTGCAATAATCCCTATTAATTATCATAAAATTACACGGGAAGTTTTACTTTTATTTAAATTACCCTAAAAGAATAGCAATGCTACCAAAGAATTTTAGTTGCCATAGTCAATCCTAGGGAAAACTGCAGCTAAAATCATTGGGAACTATCCGGACAATAGGAGTTAGCGGCACCCCTTTTAATAGGACCGCCCTGGAAACATTGATTACCCTTCGGCCATTTGAAGTATGAGTGATGTACTTTCGGATCACCTTACTCTCAAATGGTCCTCAGCAACTTTTAAGGCTTATGTAATTTAAGTGCCCCGCCATTGGCAGAGAGTCTGTCAGAGGGACTTACATTTTCCTTTCACCAATTATTTTGAAGTACATAATTAATTTGGTGCTAGATTTAAGGGATGTAGCTCGCTACCACAGCCTAATTTTGATATAAATATCTTCCTGCTCAATCTATAAACGAATAGAAATACTAATCTTCTACAGATTTTGTGTAACTTCTAAGAAAATTTGAGCATCCCGAATTTTCAAATATTTGTCTTTGCCATTACTAAACCAAATCAAAAAATTGGTTTTGAAAGCAACCACTCTAATTCAACTGCACAAGCATAAATATTTGTTAAGGAATCAAGATAAATGTCCATTATATAAATGCATCAGATCATAAATACAAATACATACGATGGCAAAAGGCATGGAGACAGACGAGAAATATATCATGAGAGAAAATATTGACGGCATCATCAATCTTATTAGAGGGAATAATTTGCATTGATGTCCATTAAAGTCATGAGGGACAAACTCCAAAGCAAATCTCTCAAAAAGAAAAGTTTCTGCATTTATGTCTAGAAGTCAGGTGATACCAACTTCAGATATCTGGAAATTACTTTGCTAATGAATTTCAATAGAAAGAATAAAATTAGGAAAAATTAGAACCGCTCTCTGAAGACCTTAATGCCTATGCGGCATATTTTCTTGTTCTATACTGTGAATCTTCTCTTCTCTACTAAGGGCTAAAAACCTAAAGAATAGGTAACATATTCTAGTTCCATTTATCAAATATTACACTTTGCAGCCTAACAATCTAACACATTCAAAATTGATCCAACCCATAATATTTTAACTGCCACTGAACTATAAATAATAC
>VDFB02169016.1:0-15469 GCA_007258455.2 Sequoia sempervirens
CCTAGTGTGATGTTGGGGATTAGCAATTTTTACATCTCTTCATTCTATTTACATCAATGTTTTATTTAAACATTGTTGCAAGTATGAGTAAGTTTGGTTGTTTTGTCATTCATGTCAACACAGTATAGGATGTTGTAGGTTGTGCATGTATAGTTGAGATGTTGATGAGATGTTGTAATTACATGGAGCTATCTTTATGATGTTGTAGATGTGCTGATATGATGAGTTGCTAAGTGTCGTTGAGAAGACAAAGTTGTGTGTTGTGTGTTCAAAGTGTGCTATGGTACGTGCTCCACATTTCTTTTGTGTTGATCCTATGCTTGAATAGATCTAATGTATTTTTTTGGGCATCTATAGGTGATATCTCTTGGTTTTTAGCTTCTGGTATGATGGAGAATAAAAGATGTGTTCATGGCTATGTGAACTAGTTTGATAAAGTTGATGGGCCAAAAAGTGGCTATATGATGGGTATGTGGCTAATGACTTTTTTTTACCAAAAATTGATTAAATGAAAAGGGTTTTCAATGGAGATTCTCAACTTTCCACCAATATAAATTATTCTTCACTTTGAATTTAATAAATAAATATTATTGATTTTCTATTTGAATTGACTAAAGTCTAGTGATAGGTTGATTGAAAACATCTATAACTTTCCAAACAATATCAATTTTTTTTTGAATTTGAAAATGCATCATTCTATGCTTCACATACTATGGTTAATTTATTTATTTTTAAATCATGAAGTTTTGACCAAGTTAAAGATTGGTCGGTTATATGAGTTTCTATATTTTTAAAATTTGTAATTAAAATTCTGAGTAATTTTTTTACTTGGAAAAAGATTACAAAATATGCATCACATCGGGACATGAGTCCTCTACTTATATCTAAAATATTATAAAAAATATTATCATTTGTGGTTGGGGTGGTCAGGATAAACACCTACTTATTTTTTCCTTGAAATTTAGAGTACTATTGCGTGAAATTTTAAATTTTCAGCAAATAGATTTTTTTTTTCCAAATAAATCTAGTAGTTTAGAAACTACATTCAATTTTGTACAGATTTTATTCTTACATATTTTTGAAATAATATAGATAACTTATTCAAATTTTTACGTCAAGTTGCCCAACTCTGATTTTTTTTAATTTTTGGCCACTTAAGGGCCTATTTTCTCCATGATGATCCTACACATACCTGGATGTTGAGTGTTAGTATTATTGTGTGTGTCTATACAATTCAAATGGATTGGAGAGAAGTGTTCTAGGTTTGAAGTTTGTTGTAGTTGATGTGGACAAGTCTAAAGGAATTAGAGATGTGTTACAGTGATTGATGAAGCATGTTGTGTGGTCCGCGTGTTATCTTCTTGATGTAGAAGAGTGCACTTCAAATTTTATTTGTGTTTTCATTAGCTTTGGCTGACTTGGTGATTACACTTCATATGAAGGATTAAGTGTTAATTAAGGAAGCATGTGATTGATCTGAGACATTGTTTTAGGTCTTGGTTAAGTGTTAGTTTTGTCCTCTCTCATTCCATTCCACCATGAGAAAGTTGAGTTGCCGACCTAATTTGAATTTAGGAAATAAAGCGTGTGTAACCGACCAAGGAGAAAGTTTCTAAGGTTGAAGATGGTATAAATACAACTTGAGATGTTATGAATTAATGAATCAAGTAAGCCAAAAGTGTGAGAAGTAGAGTGTGTGAGAGTGAATTGAGGCATCGATACTTTAATGTGTTAGATTCCTAAAAGCACTAAGCTAATGGTTTTTGCAATCTTCTGATCAAGGCTACAGATGTGTGTAGTTTGTTATGGTGAATCTTTTTGTTATCTTTTGTATCTATAGGTAGTGAGCCTCCCTTTTGGATAGTGAGTCATATCTATATGCAGTGAGCCTTTGTATTTAAACACTGAGTCCTTTTGGGTAGTAAGCCTCTTTGTGTGCAGTTGTGCAATTACTTTATATTGTGAGCTAATCATCATCGTGGTTTTTCCCTTATTGGGTTTTCAACATAAAATCTGGTGTTTTATGTGTTGATATTACTTTATGTTAGTTGCATGTCATGTTCATGCTTAATAACATAATTGAGTGGTTATGAATTTGATAAGTGTTTGAAGTTTTGTGTTTGAATTTGGTGACAACTGATTCACCCCCTCTCTCTCAGTTGTCTTTTTCCTTTCAACAATTGGTATCAAAGCTTGGTTCCTCCAGAGAAGCCTAACAACTTGAGGAAGATCCTAAAAATTGAACAAAATGGAAGATAAAGATGAGCCTTGGGCTACACTTGAAGATCTTGACATGACTGAAAGCGAAAAAATATATTTGAAAGAAAATCTTGATGAGGCAAATGAATGTATCTGGAAATTGAAAGAGTAGTTGAAGAAGCTCAAAGAAAGACATAAGGAAGTAAGTGAGCAGTTGAAGCAAGCTAATGAAGAGATTACTGGATTGAAGGTGCAATTGGAGGAAAATAAAAGAATTGAAGAGTGTCTAAATAAAATGGTGCAAAGCAAGTCTGATGAATACACTAGGCTTGAACAAGAAGTGGTGAATTTGAAAGTAGAATTGGAGAAAGAAAAACTTTGTGAAGATAATTTCAAGAAAAGATCCACTAGGCTTGATGAGTTGATTGTAGGGAAAAGACATTCTAAAGACAAAGTTGGCTTGGGAAATGAAGCAGGTGAAAGTTCTAAGGTTGTGCAGAATCCTGTGGATAATCAAAAGACTCAAGATAAAGGGAAGCAGAAAAGGAATCCAAGAAACTTTGCTATAAGACCGCCTATCAAACAACCAAATGCTCAAAGGTACCCATATTTCAATGGTGTTTTATTTTCATGTAATAAATTTGGTCATAGGGAAATAGAGTGTAGGATTAGTATGAATTAGTTTCCTAGTTCCTTCTTCAATTGATGTTTTGCATGCAAGAAAGTTGGACATAAAACTAGTGAATGCAAAACTCAGATGATGAATTGGTATAATGGAGGAAGAATGAATCAATCTTTTAATGGCTATTGCTATGCATGTAACAAGTTTCCAAATAGAAAGAAAATAAATTCATATCAAGGGTAAATGAAAGTAAAACAAGTCAGAGAAGTGTTGTCAGCTACAATTGTAACAAACAAAGACATATCTCAAGAGTTTGCAAAAGTAAAAAGGGAAAGCAGTCTGCTCTGATAAAGAAGAATGAACTAGTGAAGAAAATTGACAAGAATGAGGTTAAGCAAGAAATGAACAAGATATGGAGGAGGAAAGAAGAGCTAGAGATGAAAAATGTGTATGTTCCCTCATCCGGTGCAGACAATTCCTCTAGGAATTAGACCTAGCATGGTCTTACGTGGAGCATTAACAGAAAATTGTTTGAACCCCCTACATATATGGTGTGTTAGATGTTGGAATGAAGATATGTTGTAGAGAATAAGTAGACAAAGGGTATGCAAAAGGAACCAAAAGAAAATGTGCAAGCATGTTCATTTGCAGAGAAAATTAGGGTTTCTTAAATCAATGAAAGAAGAGTTGCAGTAGATAGAGAAGAATCAGACATGGGAACTGGTTCCTAGACCAGTAAACAAGAATGTGATTGGTACTAAGTGGGTGTTTAGAAATAAATTGAATGATAATGGTGAAGTTTAGAGAAACAAAAAAAGACTTCTATGCAAAGTATATTCATAGGTTGAAGGCATAGAATTTGAAGAGACTTTTGCTTTGGTGGCAAGAATGGAGGCTATTCAGATATTCTTGACATTTTTTTCTTATAAAGACTTCAAGGTATATCAGATGGATGTCAAGTCTACATTCTTGAATGGAGAGTTGGAAGAAGAAGTGTACATGGAACAACCAAAGGTATTTAAGCTATCAGATAAACCGGATATGGTCTACAAGTTGAAAAAGGCATTGTATAGACTGAAACAAGCTCCCAGAGCTTGGTATGCAAGGTTGGATAGGTATTTGGCACAACAAAAGTTCAACAAGGGATCTATAGACATTAATCTTTATTTCAATATTGAAGGAAACAAATTTCTGATAGTATTTGTGTATGTGGATGATATCATCTTTGGAGGAAATGAAGGTATGGGTAAGAGGTTTGCAGAAGAGATGTGAAAAGAATTTGAAATGTCTATGATTGGTGAGTTGAATTTCTTTCTTGGTCTACAAGTGAATATAACTAATAAGGGGATATTCATTTCACAATCTAATTCTGTCAAAGTGTTGTTAAAGAAGTTTGGAATGGACGAATCCAAATAGGTATGTAACCTTATGGTGAACAGAAGTAAGCTAAGAAAAGATGATGAATTTGCTAAAGTTGATTAGAGCAAGTACAAATCTATGATTGGCGGATTGTTGTATCTTACTGCTACAAGACTAGATATCATGCATGTAGTATGTTTAGTTGCCATATTTCAAGCAGAATAGAAAGAAGCACATGTTATAGTTGTGAAGAGGATATTCAAATATCTTAAGGGCACTCTAGATTATGGCTTGTGGTATCCTAAGGATATTGATTTCACTTTGAATGCTTACATTGATGTAGATTGGGATGGTTGTGTAGATGATCGGAAGAGTACAAGTGGTGGTGCTTTCTTTCTTGGTGGAAGATTGGTTTCATGGCTTAGCAAGAAATATGATTCCATTTATTTATCCACTATAGAAGCTAAGTATATTAAAGCAACATCTTGTTGCACATAGGTTTTGTGGATGAAGCAAACATTGAAGGACATAGGAGTGATATGTGATGGGCCTATACCTATCTTCTATGATAATACAAGTTCTATATATATTTTAAAGAAATCATTAATGCATTCAAGGACAAAACATATATCTATCAAATATCATTTCTTGAGAGAAAAAATATTGGAGAATGAAGTTAGATTGGAGTATGTGCCTACAAAGGATCAAATTGCAGACATATTTACTAAGGCTCTTACGAAGGATACTTTTGAGTTTCTTAGGGAGAAGTTGGGGGTCATTAGCCCTCCTTCTTTGAACTTGGTGCAAATGGAGGTGCATCAATCCAATGGATCTATAGATTCTTCATTTATCTGGACTAAGGATTGGATCTACTCCACAGGGGGAGTAGAAAGTCTCATTGTTGTAGTATGAATTGTGTGGGTGCACTCCTTAGGGGGAGTGATCAGAAGTTTTGTTCCTTTCCATTGATGTCAAAGGGGGAGAGAGATCATGTGAAGAATAGTAAAAGAGGATAGATTATTGAGGTTATAGAAATGGAATGGATGTTGTCTTTGATGGTTTTTCACATCATGTGTTGACATCAATGACAAAGGGGGAGACTGTTGCAAGTATAAACAAGTTTGGTTATGATGTAATTGATGTCAACATAGTACAAGATGTTGCAGGTTGTGCATGTATAGTTGAGATGTTGATTGACTTGTTTTGAGTACATGGAGCTATCTTTATCATGTTTCAAATGTGTTGGTATGATGAGTTGCTAAGTGTCATTGAGAAGAAAAAGTTTTGTGTTCAAAGTGTGCTATGGTATGTGCTCCACATTTCTTTTGTGTTGATCCTATGCTTGTGAAAATCTGATGTATTGTTTTTGGGCATCTATTGGTGATATCTCTTGGTTTGTATCTTTTGGTCTGATGGAGAGTGAAAGATATGTTCACCAATGTGTGATCTGGTTTGACAAAGCTATTTTTCTATGGATTGGGAGAAATGTTTCTACTCTACATTCCTTTGCTAGTTTGTTCACGTCTTGTGGATCTAGAATATGTCTTGTATTGGTGTTCTCTGTGTTCTAGCAAATATATTCGTGGTTTGGTGCTCTGGATGTTGAGTTTCAGTATTGCCATGTGTGTCTGTAGAGTCCAAATGGACTAGTGAGAAGTGTTTTGGGTTTGAAGGTTGTTGTGGCTGATGCAGATGAGTCTAAAGGAATCAAAGATGTGTTAAAGTGATTGATAAAGTGTGTTGTGTGGTCTTCATGTTAACTTCTTGATGTGGAAGCATGCACTTCAAAGTTCATTTATGTTTTCATTAGGTTTGGCCAACCTAGTGTTTACATTTCATATGAAGGATTAAGAATTAATTAAGGAAGTGTGTTATTGATCTGAGTCATTGTTTTAAGACTTGGTTAACTGTTGGTTTGGTCCACTCTCATTATTTTCCACTATAGGAATGTTGATTTTCCAACCTAATTTGAATTTATGAAATAAAGCATGTGTAGCCAACCTTGGAGAAAGTTTCTAAGGTTGAAGATGGTATAAATACAAGTCAAGATGTTACGAATTAATGAATCAAGTAACCCACAAGTGTGAGAAGTAGAGTATGCAAGAGTGAATTGGGGTAGGAATACTTTAATGTGTTAGATTCCTAAAAGCAATGGGATGATGGTTTTTGCAATCTTCTAATCAAGGTTTCAAATGAGTGAAATTTGTTTTGGTGGATCTTTCTATTATATTTTGTATCTATAGGTAGTGAGCCTCCCTTTTGGACAGTGAGTCCTATTTGTAGGTAGTAGGCCTTTGTATCCAGATAGTGGGTCCTTTTGGGAAGTGATCCCTTGGAAGTGAGCCTTTTTGTATTTGGTTGTGCAATTACTTTATATTGTGAGCTAATCCTCACCATGGTTTTTCCCTTATTCGGTTTTCCATGTAAAATATGGTGTTTTCTATGTTGATATTGCTTTCTATTATTTGCATTTCATGTTCATACTTAATAACAAAATTGACTGGTTGTGAAGTTGATAAGTGTTTGAAGTTTTGTGTTTGAATTTGGTGACAACTAACTCACCCCCCCTCTCAATTGTCTTGCACCTTTCAACAAACATAAGGTCACTAGCTTATGTGTATGTTCTCCCCTCGTACTTCATGTAATCTTGGGGATCAAAAACACCTAGTTTTCCTTTCCTTTTAGGGGACCTTCCTAGGGATTTCATCACCCTAGGGGATGATCCCAACCATGCATACTGATAGGGTATATAAAGGGGGAAGAACTAAAGTTGTACCCCAATTGAGTTGCATCGTAACAGGTGGAGATTTTATTACCTAGGGTGATTCCAATCTAGGAGTGAAGGGTTGGTCTGAGCCTCACAAACCTTGCATATATTGAGGACTCACTAGAAATCCATTGAACATAGGTTAGTGTGGTGCAAGGGATGCAGATCATACTCTGAATTTATTCACCACATACTCTCTTAGGTTGAGATAGAAATCCTTGTGGTGAATTTTGATAGTTCATAAGGAAGAGAGAAGGTGAGCCCATGGCATCTATTGACAATCCTATGCCACTGGATCTCTAGCTATCTACCTTCACAAGAAAGGGTGCCCCAAAGAACCACTTGAGTATCAAGGAGTATTAATCAAAGCTTGCTCGGGTGGTGAGCCCACATTAATCTATAAACCTACTTGAGCTTAGGGCTTGTAATCAAGTGCTTGAAGTGTCTTTTTGTGCAAAACCCATGAAGGTGAATCAACCAAGCGGTTGAGGATTTGGCTATACCCTTTGAAAACATCAAAAACTTCCAAAATCAACCAAAGTGCTTTATTATTTGCTGAAATCTCTTTCCAAAAAGACTTAGACTGTAAAACTACACTTGAGACAAAACTTATTGCACCTCTGTCAAAAATTGTTGCACTTGAGATTTTGCACCTAGGTTAAAATCTGTTGCAAATCCGTTTTCCTAAAAATATGCCTTTGTCCTAGAAAGAAAATTGAATCTCTAGCTTCGACTCCCTAGGGCTCCCTAGTTTAGTTAGATATAATCTGTAACTCTGTTGTATCCTGATCACCAATTACCCCTTCTTCACACATAAAAAACCTAATCCTCACCCTCCCCCACCATCCAAATTTTCCTTTATTATCACCCTATAATCACCTATTATCTTCATACCTTGGGATTGATATCATTCCCTATTCCCCACATTATTATTTTCTTCATCATTATCATCTAAAATCAACATTAAGATCTATCCCAAAAATCAACATTTATCATCACCACTTTGCAAACTAAATTTGTCACTAGGAAACAATATAGATACCTCATAACCCTTCCTAATCTTAGGGTAGCTTAAGAACTTTCCTATCTTAAGTTCCATCTTTGAAAATTTATCTTAAGGAGTGGCTACCATTTTGCTAAAATTTTAAAATCATCCTTCATCTACCCCTGCTTATGAACTTGCCTATCCTAAGTAAGAAAATCCTAAATCAGCCATCCTAAGGATCTAGATTACACCTTTTGATCATAACCCTTCATTTTTTACCATCAATTGAACCAATCATCCCATCAATCCCAACAAAACATCCTTAATCACATCATCAAAAAACAATCCTAAGGTCATCCTAATCCATAATCTAGTCCAAGGTCTACATCTTCAATATCTTAAAAAATCCTCTTCTTGCATGCCAATTACTAGATCACAAGCAAAGAAATTAATGGATCCCCAAGGAGAATCCTTTTTCAATACCACTTCATCTCAACCACCTACCCCTCATGAGGAAATGGTAGATTCTCCTGAAGATTCTCCTAGACTAAGAAAATTTTCCAATGACACTTATAATCAACAAATGATGGAGAGAATTATCCTCCTTGACAAAGATCACCTCATCCTTAGCCTCCTAGCACAAGTGGATAAAATACCTTCCACCGTTTAAATCCTACAAGCAAGGAATAGTGATCCTTCAAACAACCCCTCATCATCCAATAATTTCTTTGATCATCTTGTGGGACCTCAACTTAATACCAATATCCCCTCTTCCACTAACATAAATCAACCTAATGTCCCCCCATTAACAAACACAACCTCTCCATAAACACAATCTCATCCAATGCCAACCCACCACTTTCCTCAAGTACCACAACACCTCTCATCATAAATACCAATGTTCCTCTTTCCACAAACATAACACAACCCCTAAATAACCTACCCCCACTTTCATTACACCTAAGGGTCACTATTCCCCCAATGCTAGCATCACTTATGCCCCCACCAACCCAACTATAACCACACAGTCTCACCCCACCTAATATATTCATTCCAATTATATTGCCCCACAAAACACATCCCAACCCCCTAATAACACAATACTTCCCCCACCCCATAACAATCTAAATCCTCAACAAAAAATCACCTATAACAAACCCTTACCCCCCTAATAATTTTGATTAGACCAAGGACTTGCTAACCATTTCCCAAAATGAGACAATTTCCTCCTTTGGACACATATAATCAAACAAATGACATGAATAACATCAAAGAAGAATATAAAGAAGCTATTATAGATCAAGTTAAAGAAGAAGATACAAAAGCTACCATGGATCAAATCAATATCTTGAATGATCAAGGAGAGACGAGCATGATGAATGATAAGAACAAAATATCCTATCAACTAGGATCATCCACTTTTATCAAATCAAGATTTCTCTCAGAGGAGAAGATTCCAAACAATAGTTTCCACATACATAATGATGGGTTCACATCTTATTTTCACACTAAAAAATAGTCATACCTCCATGATATTAGGGGACACTTTATCCAGTACAAACATCAAAATGTTTGAATGCACATTATTTTTGTATGCAGGTGAATTCAAACTTGAGCAATTTGTGATGGGGAATAAAAAGAAAAGAACAAGGTTGTATGATCGAAGAAGAGATACTAGAAATGTGGATGAAGGAACATCTCCCTCAAGAAAAACCCATGGAAATTTTTGATGACCAAGGAGTACAAGTACTAGGAAAATTTGAAGCTAGTGATAGAAATATTTTCCTTCGTATGGAAAATCTTATGCAGATGGATGAGGAATCCCTTTTCAATAATATTTCACCTGGAGATATCTTATCTAAAGCACAGTAAAATTACACTTTAAAATAATATGGGATGAATATTTTGAAGAAAAGTCTATAGTTGGAAGAGCACATTTATTTGCAAAGTTATTTAGGAGGAAGGAAATGACCCCTATTTTGGAGTTGTTAGGGGTTGATAATAAGAAAATGTCATCAAGATCATTAAAGAAAAAAATAGTTGAAAACTTGCAAGAAGAATTGAATTCTATTGAAGACAAGAGTCAAGTTGTTGATTTAAGTGTTGCACGTAGAGCATTGATGACTATAATTTCTAGTAAGAAATTATCACATAGAAGACAAGTTCAAGCAATTTCCAAATTACTCAATGTTTCTAGGAGAATTGTTCAAAGATATATCAAAAAGATAAATAGATTGGATGGAAATATTAAGAATAATTAGGTAAATATTTGTAGGGTTCTCCGAAAATATAAAATATTAGAAGATGTAAAGGAACATGTGATTGAATATTGGACCGATAACTCTTGTGTTTCTTCCAATAGAAGGGACACTATACAAATAAAAGGTGAAGATGGTAAAAAAATTTCACATCTAAAACATTTTATAGATACAACACAAAGTGAACTTTTTTGAAGTATTCAAGCAAGAATTTTTTTAGGTGTGAATATTTGTCAAAGGATGTTTGACAGACTATGACCAAGTTTTGTACATATAAATAAGGTACATGAGACTTTTTGTTGTTGAAATCAAGTTGAATTTAATCTACACCTATAGTCATATAAAAAGATATGTCAGTAATCAATCCAAATATAGTCGTCCCTAGAAGTACAACACAATTTTTGAAGTCTCTTCTATCCAAAAAAATTAAAAATTCAGATGAATTGAAAGATCAGTGCATAAAAAATATATGTAATGATTGTGGGAATTTGAAGAATATTTTACAAGTTGACAATATTGATCATCCAATGCAAGCTATGTGGAAGATATTTTAATATGATAAATACTCAACAAAGTCAGGAGTTGAGACTAGAAAAATTATCCTCAAAGAGAGTGAATTGTATTACAATGAGTTTATGAATAAATTTTGCAATATCATATATCCACATATTCAACGTTGTCATGGTGCTAGATGACAAGCTAAGAAATTTCATGATTCAAAGAATTGCTTTCCAGCGGATTGTATTTTCTCTATTGTTGATTTCTTTGAGAACTATACATTTAGTCCTCAATCTGATATTCAAAGTCAATATTATCATTCAAAGAAAATTGCAATATTTGTACAAGTTTTTTATAGGAATGTTGAAGAACATGTGGATGGTGTACAAAGTAGCAAATATGAATGAATTATCATCAAATAGGTTCACATTTATATTAGTGATGATACAGGTCATGATAGAAGCTATGTAGCCCATTGTTTGGCAATGTTTTTTGAAGACCTGAGATGATGTCAAATAGATTCTTCACAACACTAGATATGGTCTCATGGATGTGCTAGTAAGTGTTTATTTTTTATTTTTTTAAAATTATATATTTATTTGTTTACTTAACATGTTCATACTTATATGTTGTACACATATAGTTTATTTTTACTATCTCGGTTTTAGATGAAATTGGTTGTAACGTCACAGGACAATTTAAGTCTACAAAAGCTTTTAATTGGTTAAGGCAACAACATATTAGACACAACATAAAAAATTTGTGGAATTTCTATGAGAATGGACATGGAAAAGGATAGCATGCACTTCACCAACACAAACTTGTAGGTAACACCATATGGATTTTTGGAAAAAAATAATAATGTTTTTTAGATCATTTTTTCCTTTCAACTACAAAACCTCTTAACCTAGCATTTCACCAACATGAACTTGTAGGTAATTCCATAAGGAATGCAAATGAAATTGTTGAATGGTGCAAAATTCATTTTGCTTCTCATGACTCAATATACAATGCATGATATTTTTGGGAAGTTAAAAGTACATAAATGAATTTGTTTTTTAAATTTCAATGTGTGTACATGAATTGAATTTTCAATTTTATACACTTTTTAATTGGATGTTTGAAATTCACAAATATTGATCGATCAACTCTTACTAATTTTCAAATAATTAGTGGTATTAGAAGTTTGCATCAAATCATGATAGTAGGACATAGCAGGCCTCCAGTAATTCAAGTGAGGAAAACCATGTTTTTGTGTTGATTGCATTGACAATAATACAAATACTCTACAATGTGAGAATATTAGATATGGATATGTTTCACAATGGGAAATAAAAAAAATAGTGGCCACATCGAACCCTTTTGAAGTTGTAGATATCTATGATCCTCTGTATTTAGCTGATTACGAATGTGTATCAAATTTAGTTGTTATAGGTGAATTTTAATTTTTTAAATTAAATTTCAACTTACAATTGATTTATATTCTACCTAAGTTGAGCATGGTTTACTACATGGTGTGTATAGGAGATATTTTTGTTGTTCTTGCAGATTCTGACAATACAAAAGGTGTAGATTGCTATCTACTAAGATGAATGTAACCAAAATGCAAATTGTCAGAATCAATGATAGATGGTGATGGACAGGAGTATCCTACTAGATCAGTGTTTTTTGAAGGCACATACTATCAACAAACAAGGATAGATACAAATGGAATTATATTTATTGATTATATGCCAAGTCAAAAGGTTTTACATTATAGTCATTTAGTTACAGCAATAAGATTAAATCTTGAAACTTTACCAAAAGGAGGGTGTGCCAAACAAATGTGGAGGTTCCCTATTGAAGACCATGAAAAGATTTTAGAGATAATAAAAGATAGAGAGGATCCAAATTATATGTACCAAAAACTTTAAGATATTTTTGTACATATATATTTTCTATGACAATATATACATGTAACATTTGGACTTAAATTTGAAAATATTTTTATTTTATATTGAATTCAAATAATTTCATTCAATGTGGTGATCTAAATTTGGATTTTTTGTTGTATTAGATGGATATTTTCAGGCTTCATAAGGTTTAGATAGGTCAATATGTCATATTGTTATATATATAATTAGATAGACATTGAATGAATTAGTAGCCCATGAAGCTTTCTTTTTTGTGATCTTATTTGCCTATAAATATTTCTTAAGGTGACCTTATTTGTAGTAATTATGTTCAATGAAGAAGTCATGCTTAAAAATTATTTCATCAAATGTTAATATGGATCCATTAAAATTTGTAGGTTTTAATTTTATTAGAAGTTTCTATAGCACTAGCTAAACTAGGTACAATGATTAAAAAAAATATGAAATCAATAAAGAGTGTGTTAAAACTATTTAAGGTTTGTAGAGAAGAAGTGTGAATACTTCACTTTTTTACTTATGAGTTTAACCTCATTTTTGTGGATATCTTTGGTGCATAATTATAACACATAATTTTGATCTTAATTTTGATGATATAAAAAACACTATATTTGAGAACACTCTTGACTTAATTCCTAAAACCCTTCCCTTCCTTCATTGTATTGTGAATCACAAACACATACTTGTTAGCATCGAAATGAAAGTAACATCATAGTCAATCAATAAAGTCACATTTATTATGAAGTTCACTAATATCACAGTTTCTCATCCATAATATTCATCAAATTTATTTTTTATTAGAATCTATTGGCATCACACATTTTTTTTATTTGAAATTTATAATATTTAGCAAGATCATCTCATCAAAATACCATTTTCATCACTTATCTCTTTATTATTCTTGTTAATTAAACCTAGGATCCTAAATCAAGGTAATAAGTATTGGAAAAATATTTGTCACTACGTTTTTATATAGAAACCAACATGGCTCTCCTAATGGAAATAGTATTTATAGCTAATTTTAAAAAATCCTCCTAGAAACTTTCTATAGTGGCTAAGAAAATTCTCTATCGACCACAAATTTTGAAGTTGTTTCTTTTCCATGTTCCTAAATTATAATAGGGTTTCATATTGCTTGGCTAGATAAGCCTTTAAAGGTGGGTTTCATTGGTGGGTGGAAGACTTGGAAGATTTGGGTCATGATAAATCTTATATACTTTTGAAGATTCTTCATGAGGATCAAAGAAATCAAATCTAGTTGGATGAGATTTGGATAAGAATTTGTGATCTACTTTGTAGGTGCATCTTGTGTCATTTTGTCCAATTGGTTTATAGATCCCTAGTGGACTTTTTATCCTTTTTCTTTTAATTGTGATGCGCCATGGGCATTTGGAAAAATCTTATTGGTGCTCCCTATATTTTGCATTTGTCTTTATTTTTAGTATAAATTTATTTTTCTCCTAGAAAAAGTTATTTATTTACTTAATAGTCATTTAATTTAACTTTAGAATTATTTTATTTAATACATGGATACATAAAAAGGTTAATTAAGAACTATTTTATTTTATCTACATTATTTAATTTAGTTTTTATTAAAAATTATTTTATTTACTTAAGAATAATTTTATTTTAATTGAATTTTTGAAAGAGATGAATAGATAACCAATGACATAATTGAAGAATATATCATCATCCTAATAGTTGAAATTAATCAATTTTAAAAAAAATACTCAAATTTTTAAGGACACAGTATTAAAACATATATTATTATCGATAAAAATCATATTTAGAATATTATTCATGTTTAATTATTATTATATATTTGGTTTTGAATTTAATTTGAAGAGATAGAATAGTAAAATTTATAAATAACTTTCTCATTTTCAAGTGAATTTTATTTATTTGTAAATTTCTAAATATGAAATTTAAGTTTTGGTTAAAAATAAATACTTAATCCTTCATCAAGCTCAAGCACCTTAGTTAAAACGGAATTTTACTTGATTTAGTAAAGTAAAAATGAATTTGTGAAGTATGGTATACAAATCATTATTTAAGTTTTAATGAGGTATGAAATCTAAAAATTACATTTCCCAAAAATTATAGTAGTGTCCCAAAACATATAATCAAAAATTTATATTTCTTAAAAGTATTGTTTGAAATATCTCTAAATATTATACATTATTAAATTCTTAAATCTTTTTAACTAGTGATGAACTATAATTTTCAAAAGAGGAAACATAGAAATAGGTTCAAATTTTTTTTGTTGGAGCATAAAGAACAATTACACACCAAAACAAACCTTCATGAAGAGAAACAACACAAGATGCTATTTCACGAGAGTGAAAAAGAAAATGTATTGAGAGACATGAAAAACACAATGTACAAAGTGCCTTAAAAAGGCATGAGAAAAAGGTGACGGGTGAGAAACTTCCTAGTACGGGAAAAACTACCCTAAATAACAAATGCACTATTAACCCTAAGTAAACTTAAGAAAGTGAAAATATTCACGCTAACACCCCCCCTTAAGCACAACTTAGGGCAACTAAAAATGCAAAATGAGATGCAAAAATGGGTCTTGGCAACGAGGCCATATTAGGTACCCATGCATAACTACAATGCAAAACAGAAATCTCTCACAACTGGAGAAAAGGAGAAAAACCCTATGGGAATAAACCCCTCTCAAAAGAGAGAAAAATAGAAAAGAGAGAGAGAAGGAAGGGGGACTCATCAAGACCCCCAAGGACAACTTCCTTCACCCCAAGCATCAATCTCAGCAAAAGATAGTGAGGAGATGCCAAAGGTTTAGTGAAGATGTCTACAACCAACTGCTCCATAGGCAAATACTCCAAACTCATAATACCCTCCTGAATG
>VDFB02169017.1:0-13335 GCA_007258455.2 Sequoia sempervirens
TAGGTTGTATTTGTTCAATGCTTGTTTCATTGTCAAAAATGATAAAAATAGGCCTTGGGATGCATAATAAAGGTAATTAGGGCATATTTGGAAAGGGTTAAAATGCACAAATGTAAGGTCACTAAAATAGGTCCAAACTAAGTGTGAAATTGTATTACCACCTACAAGGGAGTACAATTTTCTACACTAAACCTATTAATATGACTAAATATGCAAGACCAAGCCATGTAAGTTGCAATGGTTTTTGTTTTCTAACTTGGTATTGATGTAATCCACCAAATCCATAACTCCAAGGGAAACCAAATGAGCTTGATAAGGTTCCATAATCACCACGAGTAATAATAACTCCACAAGCCATAATATTGCATGTTTTTGAGTACTAAAACTACCAAAATTTGTCCACAACAACTAAAAGAGTTGGACAAAATTTTTAGCTAGAAAATCAACTCTCAAACACAAAAATTTACATCTATAGCCAACATGAGATTCAAAATTTAAAATTTAAAGCTTAAACATTTAGTTTATATTACAACTTTGCATCTTCTTTTCCATTTACGCGTGTTATGTTTTGGTTTTTAATTTAGCATCTTTTTTGCTTTTGAATGTTTCTAATTTTAAAATTGTATTTAGAATTTTGTAAATGCAAAGAAAAGATTCTAAAAAGAAATATTTTTTTTTATTTAGAACAAACCTAGCAACCATGACAAAAATAATGAAAAGAGGTAGAATGTTGTATTGTAGAACAAAACAATCTATGCAATGAGATACATGTTTACACCAAATTTAAGATTATCTAAACATAGAACCAAATATTTGTGAATTTGAGTCCATGCCAAAAGAACTTGATTTTTAATAGATCCTAAAATCAAATCAAATCCAAATCTCAATTCAAATTCAAAAGATGTAAAAGATGTGATCATCATGCTTAGTGTTGATTGATATAAGCACACCAAAGGAGGTAGTATGTGATACAAACTTAGGATGTTTAGAAGTATGCGATAAGAGCACTATTGCAACAATGGAAACAACATGAGAGATTAGGGGTGGCATCTAATATGTATACACCTTAATTATGCTAAGTTTACCTTAGGTAATTCTTATAGTAGAAATATATATCAATTTCCTAGTCAATATTTTAATCGGCTCTTTAGTTCCCTCTCTAATTGACCTTAATATCTAAATGGATGATTGAGTTCACTAGACACATTGAGAGGATTAACTCTTGTTGACCTTCAATCAATTGTGCTAACTCTCAAATCACATTTAATCAATGAAACTCCTCAATCAAGTTTAATTAGCATTCAATAAGATACCATCTTTTTGGACTATAAAATAGCACCCATGTAATTGAATTTCAAGTAGAATTATGTTATATAAGTTCTCTACAATTTTAGAATTAGCTTGATATCATATTAGCAAGTTGGAAAAATGTTGTATGGATGTGTCGTATGAATTCAAAATGCCCTTGGGTGAATTCAACTAACACACATTTGCTTCTTAGTTGTTTTATATCTCAAAGGTGTTATATGAAATGATTGTGAACCTAAGAGCATGCCCATTACTTCATTGTTTGAATAAAAAATTTATCCAAAGGTAGATCTCGTTAGGGAGATATTTTTGTCTTTTTTTACAAGTTCATATGTTATTTTTGTACACTCTTTTTGAGCTACTTTAGGAATCATATGTTGTTTATGTACACTCTTTTTGAGCTTGAGATTGGTAAGGTGTAGAATAATAATCTCCTAGGTATTTGTTCTAAATTTTTAGAAAGAAATGGTAAGGTGTCTTCATAAAAATATATTTTAATTCCACACTTAGGGTAGAACAATAATCTCCTAGGTATTTGTTCTAAATTTTTAGAAAGAAATGGTAAGGTGTCTTCATCAAAATATACTTTAATTCCACACTTAGGGTAGAATAATAATAATCTCCTAGGTATTTGTTCTAAATTTTTAGAAAGAAATGGTAAGGTGTCTTCATCAAAATATATTTTAATTCCACACTAAGGGTAGAATAATAATCTCCTAGGTATTTGTTCTAAATTTTTAGAAAGAAATGGTCAGGTGTCTTCATCAAAATATACTTTAATTCCATAATCAACCTCCTTACAATTTTTTTGTGAGCTTGAGATTGGTGCTATACTTTTATGGGTCATACTAGTTTTTTCATGAAATTATATTTTGTAATTTCAAGAAATTTTTACTTTTCCCACAATTATCAACTCCCTACCTTTTGTAGGTGAATTTTTTTTCACCTCATTGTTGCACATATTTTTTTGGTGAGACTTCCATTATTTTTCCATATCTTTATCATATGGAGGAACCTTTCAAATGTTCTTGGAATCATTGGAAAACTAATTTAAAGATTTTTTTTGCAACTTCTCATACAATAGTTTCAAAATTTCCATTCATGAACTTTCAAGGGAATAAATTTTAATTCTAAAAGCATTTGGAGATGAAATTTTTCAGAATTTATATATTTTTTAAAATTGCATGAGTGTAGTTATTTCTATTCAATTAAAACTCTTCTACCATTTTTTTTCTATTTTGTTAATATTTTATGTATTTATTTAAAGAGTTTTTTGGGGGAAAAATGTGTTCAATTTTTTGCATTAATATTCTAGATCACACTCCATGATCCATTATCAAGATGAGAAACAATAAACAAGAGAGGTGATATTGCAAAAATAATTCCATAAATAAGCCCTTGGATGCCAAGAGTGATGGTCAAGTAGTTGGGGTTAACATAGAGAATGAAAACTAACCATTAGAAAAATAATTATTAAAATTAGAGCTAAGAAAGAGAGACAAGCCCTAATTATTTGACTAATAAGTTGAAAAATATGAAGAAAAAAGGGAAGCCAAGGGAGGAAGTTAGTATTCAAAAAAAGGAAAATAAAATTAGAAATGCAAAGTTAAGTGAACAATGAAATGAGGAAAAAATAGAGAGCAAAAATTTAAGATGTGTAAAAAGACAAACTCAAAAAATATATTTGGAATGCAATATTAAGTTAAAACAATGAAATGAGAAAGTCAAAAGGGTTGTGGTCAATTGGTGGGACCATTGGTTTTTGCATTGGATACCAAGGTTCAATTCCCCCCAAGGACATCTTAAAGTTGGTAGGGCATGTTGGAGTGATATTCATATTCTATTGATAAGGTTTAGAAGAGGGCTTGTAGATGATGATGGTGGAAAGAAAGGGGGAAATACAAAGTAGCTACCCTAGAAGAGAATATCAAAGGAGAAAGAGTTCTAGGAGTGAAAAATAGAGAAGCAATGCAA
Source organism: Sequoia sempervirens (assembly GCA_007258455.2). Taxonomy (NCBI): domain Eukaryota; kingdom Viridiplantae; phylum Streptophyta; class Pinopsida; order Cupressales; family Cupressaceae; genus Sequoia; species Sequoia sempervirens. The sequence continues at coordinate 3,283 of VDFB02169017.1, forward strand.
ATACCCTACAAAAGGAGAAGGAAAGAAAATGTAGAGGCATTCAAGTCATAGTAGTGTTGCAAGAGGAAGATGGAGAGGAGAGCCATTCAAGCCATTATAGAGTTGTAGGAGGGGTAGGAGTTTGAATGTAACTACAACAATATTCTCCCACTAGTATAACATTAATTAAATTGATAATCTTATAGAAAGAATTATATGGGTTGTTGGTCCCATGAACTAATCCTCACATTTCAAAGGTGGGACCCTAATGAGAACCCTCATTAATTTATATAAAAAATGAAATGATGAAAAATACAACAAAGATTAAAAATTTGAAAAGGGGAACACAAAAATTAAATTAAATCGCTCAAAACCTTGCCTTTATAAAAATAAAACACAAACAATAAAAGCTAAAAATTTACACAAGACAAATATAATAAAAATAAAATAAAAAACTCTAGCTACTAGTCCAAAACATATAAATATAGAAATAAAAGAATACCAGCTAAGGAAGGAAATATAAATTTGAAAGAAAAAACGCTAACAATATTTTTCAAAAAAATTGATACATGAATTGGGGGTCTAATCCCTGTACTTTGAAACACATTGTCCACGAAGGACCCATTTGAAATACACTTGAAAAACTCAATGTCAACTACATAACTCAGAATTGGTGCCTACCACTAAACAACCAATAGGATTATTATCGTATCATGCACCTATGCACAGGTAATAAGATGAAAGTTAGAAAGGGAGGAAAATAAGATATTTAAATAATGAAAAAATAGGAAATCAAACCAAAAAAAAATAGAGAACAAGAATAATAATATAGGAACAAGATGGATTATTGATGAAAGGAGATAATCACCTAAATTAAGAAATCAACTACAAAGTGAGATGTGGGAAGCGAACAAGGAAAATAATAGTGTAAAAGAAATAAGAGAGGAAATGAAAGAATAGAGGAAAAAGAACAAACAAAGGAGCAGTGAGGAAGGCTCATGGAAATATAAGGAAAAGGGACTTCCTATGGGATATCACACAAAGGATACAATGATACATACATTTGATAATGAAAAAAGAAGGTAACTTCAAACCAAATCAAAATTCAAATTTTGTCTAAGTGTCTTAATGATAGGTTGCCAAGCATGGCTTAAACCCCATTCATCCACTATATTGAGGTAAAGACAATATCTGTTGATTTCAAATGCCTCTCTCAATTTTATTTTGTAATAAATATCTTCCATCACCAAGACATTGATGTCCTCTAAGCTGATATGGTGTATATTATTGGAGGAATACTATCATAAGTTTGAATTATGAAGAATTTAGCACCATTTAAGGTTTTATTTTACAATTCAACCTAATCAAGCTCTAGCTAAAGGAGTGAAATATTAAGAAGAAATCATGGTCGTTCTTTCCATATTGGAAAAATCATATGCAATTTTTGTCTCCACTTTTTACACCAATATGTGAGAAATTGACATGTGATTAAAAGAAGCTCATACACATAGATGTATCTTCTCCTTTAAATTCTAAAAAAGTGCACTTGTAGCACATAATTCAAAGAGTTCAAAGCAGATTGAGACACCATCCAAACAATCAAAAAACTCAAAATATGGTCAATTTAAAGACAATGAGTCAATTAAATCCTTACTCCCAAAAGTCAATTACTAGCAAGCCACCACTTCATGGGGCCCATATCACTCAAGCAATTGTGACTTAAATCTTTTGAGGTAGTTAGTGATTCATTACAAAAAAACATTAGATCTCTCCTTGTTGACACATGATTCTAGAGATGTTGATTGCTACCAAAAAAAGATAATTTAAAGTAGGTTCCAAAACCCAAGTTCAATGTAGCACAACAATTTTTTGAGCCTTCCATTAGCCTTGCTATAGATATCTCCTCTTGGCCCTTTATAGAACCACACTTTTTACATATAACATCTCAATTTGGGTTGAAGAAAGCAATTCTTAGGAGTAAATAGACTTCTAATTTCTCCTTCCTTTCCCTGCTAGCATAAATTAAACTTGAGGATAGATGTTGATGTATAACATGTATACACTTGAATTATCCAAATTTTACCTTAGTTTAGCTAGGTGGCTTTAGTTAGATTATTTGAATTCTGCAATTATTATTATAAATGTGAATAATTCATAATATCAATCTCATGCATTAGAATTCGAAGTCAATAATAGTTAGTATCCAAGTTGGAACTTTAGTTCACTCCTTAATTGAACTCAAAATCAAATTAGATGATTGGGTTTGTTAGATTCGTTGTATGTAATTCAATTTCAAGTAGAATCATATAATATAGAAAAGGTTTGTAGTTTTGCAATTGTTTCAATATCGTAAGTTGTCAAGTAATTGAAATGATTTTTGAATGGGTTTTCTGTGTCCATGGAATCCTTTGGGTGAATTTAAATGATGAATTCAACAATCAATGTGATTGTAAACATTTTGCACTTGTTTGCATTATTTATACACATATTACAAAGAGAATATAAAGAAGTTTTTAGAAGAAGAAAGAAATACAAGAAAACTTTTAGATGAAGGAAGCTTAGAAAAGAAAAAACATATATATAGATGTACACAATAAATAAATATATATTATAAACCCCTATGACTACAACTCACCACCTAAAAAATACTCAGTCTCATCTCATTATTTGAAAAAAAGGTTAGTCATGCCTTGTGAGCTTACTACTACTTTAATGGGATTAATATTGTAACCATTAAAAAAACTCATTGTGTATCAAGTATGAAGCCAAACCTTGGTGTTTTTGCTAAAAGCATGAGTCATTTTAGAGCTTGGTTTTGGTATTTCCTTGAATATATCTTTGTAGAGTCAATGATCACTATTTTCGAAGAATGGAAGGAAATCAAAGGAGGATAAATTTGAAAGTTACTAAGGCATGGTGGAAATTCTTCGATCATATGTGTTAGTGCACCAATTTGAAGAAAGAAGATTTAGAGGTTGCCAACCTTAGAGTTGCCTATGATCAACAATATCAAGGCATGGCCATCAAAGGTCATTTAAGGTTTCTAGTACTTCTAAACGGCATACGGCAAATTCACTGTTAGCAATTCACCAACGGAAAATTCACTGTCAACAATTCACTGCGGGAAAATTCACCGACAATTCGCTGCGCGAAAAATTAATTGCATGAATTTTTGGCGGTTAATTTTCCGTGGTGGTGAATTGCTGGTGGCGGTGAATTTTCCCACGGTGAATTGCTGGTGGTGAATTTTCCTAGAAATGTGCATGTGTGAATGGAAACTATTATAAATTAGTCTAGATTGCACTATAAGAAGCTGCGAAATGAGATTGAATTTTCAAAGGATTGATTGCATTAGGGTGGCACACCTCTGTAAGGAAGAATGAGTTTGAATTTTAAAGGCAGAAATGCATTATTACTTATTAGCCAGCAAGGTTTTGCAGTGTAAAAGGATAAAACGTATTAATAGGTGTACCCTATGATTAGAGGCCAACCAGTATTTGTTCTAAACTTAACAACCCTATTAATAGAAGAACCTCTTTATTAAGACATGTCTTTCATGCAATATACCCACTATGTTTAGAACAATGCCCAGGAATCAATCAAAGACAAAGTAAGCTATAATAGACATGTCTTTCATGCAATATACCAACGATAGAGTGAACTGTTGCTTTAATAAGCTATTGCATCCCTTTGATAAGCTATTTTTATCATCAGCAAAGATGTTCATCATTGAACATACTGCCATTATAACAGTGATGTCAGTCTGTATAGTGGCAGAGCATTGCAAAAGAGGGAAGAAGACTGGCAATTTCAGCTGCACAAAACCAAAAATAGAAAAGTATTAATTAAGAGTTACTGGAACTGCTCAGGAAATATTCAGTTAATCACAAATTTAAATACGAAAAAATCCCAAAATAAGGTCGGATAGATTTAGTTTATCTGTTATTCTCAGTCGGAAGCGGCTATCCTTCCCAGTCTTTGTTTGTATAAATCAAAACATATACAGACACATATAAGAAAATATTATGAGATTTTCTATATTCTGAGCTACATCAAAATGCACCGAATGAGCGAAAGTGAAAGGAGGCAGATTGCTCAGATATTGAAGGACAATGAAATAAATCGAAGGCAAGCCCAAACGATTTTGGAATTAAGAGGACATTGCAGCAAAGAACAATGTGATAATGTAGTCAGCATGTTATATCCAACTCCTGATGATCCCCACCATATATTTCAACATCATACGTCTGAGAGTATGCCTTCTATTAGAAAGTGGAGAAGAACAATTGTGAAGACTGTTATGGATGGAAATGAAGATTTGCATGATCGTAAGGAAGAAGAATGGCCCAAATTGAAGCCTGATGAAACAACTTTCAGCACTGGTCTTGACTGCTTCTCACAACCAGATTATTTGAAGAGTGCGGTGGGTGTGGAGAGTGCAAAATCAGAGAATGATTTGACTGATCAGGTACCTTAGTCTCTGGGAGTTGAATTGCCATCTTGGGAAGTTTTTTTTGGTTGTTTTAGATTTTGTGCTCTCCCTTCTTTGAGATGTAGAATTAGATTTTTTTTTGGTCACATAACTGATATATTCAACTGCTAAGATAACTCTATTTTCTGTTATAATTAGCTGTTGACATTCTTGTGATTGTTTTTTCATCCAATTTATTTAAAAAAAAATTTGTGAAATAGAGAAATTTGAATGTTGCAGTTTAAACAGCAATTTATTATAGGAAGTTATTGATCCACAAGTTTAACAGCAACTTATTATTAGTTTATTATTAATTTGTAATCTGCATGCAGATCTTTAACTATCTTACTGGTTTGTTATTTTGATTTTGTTTTATTTTTCTTTTCATGCATGGCAAAATAGACATGCAAATTTTAAAAAAGCATACTGCAGCAGTAGGGAGGAAATATAATAAAATCATATATATTTTTTATAAGTTTCAGTCAATAAAATAGATCATCAATTAGAAGAATAGGTAAGTGATTCAAATAATTGTTTTTTTTTTATTCCTCGTTATGGAAAATTTAAAGTCTCTATTATTTTATTTTTGAGAAATATGAAGAGTTTCAAAAAGAAAACTCTATTGAAAAGAAAAGAAAGGGAGTTTTTTATGTATGCTTGGAAAAAAAAAGGAAAGTATGGGAAACAGTTGAAGAAAACAAAAACTCGGAAGAGGATGGAGAGCTAGAGAAAGGAGACTGAAAGAAAGAACGGGGATTCAAATTTGTAGAAAGGAGGTAAGAAAGTTTTGTTGTTTATGTTGATGTTTTTCCCATATTAATAATCGAATTAAGTGATTTTATTTTAGATGAATCTGTTCTTGGCTTCCATAGCCTTAATTTTCTGTCTTTGTGTGACAAGTGTTTAATTGCAGATAATCCTTGGGAGCAATAGGGTTGAGGAGTCAACTCCAACAATCAACATAAATTTTGGTGGAATATCCATATTGAACATCTTTAACTTGAAAAGTAGTATTTTTAATATGTTTAATAAGTTTTCTTGTAAATATCATAACAAACTCAAAGACTTTAGCTTATGTAGGCAAATCCAACATATAACTAGAGAGTGCAAGTTTCTTTATATTTATATATTACTTTTTTGGCATTGTATGCATAACATTAGATGCTACATTGTTATTCTATTGTTGGACAACAAATCTAATCAAACCATCCCATTCATTTATATTTTTAAAATGTTCATACGAAATAACTTTATCTAGCATTTACAATGTCATGACATTAGATGGGCATATAAAAATATGTAAGAAAGGACTAAACAATAAATTTTGCACATAGAATGATAAGTCTCTTTCTTTTAGTATGTTTAGTTGTTAATGTATCTCCCTTTGTATTACAAAAAAAAAGAAAGTGGAAGAGTAACAATCATGTTGAGAGAAATTGAATGCAAGTTCCATTTTCTTTTATTTTGGTCATTGTGTATAAAAATAAAAGGCTATTTAATCACTTATATGTTTTTGGTGTAGACTACATTATGTGTCAATGATAAACCATAAAAATACTTAACACTTTTTGATTGCAGATTCACTTGTCAAAGCTAAAAATCAAAACCATTTTCACACATTTTCTTTTTAATAAGGGAAAACAACCCTTGTTCTACATGTCTTATTTATTTGATTTTTGTTTGTTCATGTCTAAGGGTGTGCATTCTCTCCTCTCACACTACAAGGTGAACTTGAGGATCAAAAACATCCTTCATCATGTGTGTCATCTAAGGGGTACTTGTTTATGTTATCTCCTCATTTTTTAGAAAAAACTTTAGAGAAAAAAAAACAAGTGCCACTTTTTTTTCTTTTTTAGGAGGCCTAACTTAGATTTCATCAAGTGGTGACATAAACCCTTTTATTCAAGTGGGGTACAAAAATTTGGGAGAGAATCATAAGACTCCCCTATTAAGAAGCATTTATTATTTTTGGCTAAGCTTGTAATGAAAATTATACCTTGGAAGTTAAAGAGGGAGTGTGGGTTACCATCACACATCTTGGCCATTCATATAACTCTAGAGCTTAATCATAGTCATGCATTACCATATATGTAGTATGTGGTCCATGTTCAGATACCTAGTGAGGATTGTCCATGTTAGTGGCAACTTTTACTAAAATTTCCATGGCTTCTACAATCATGCTATGGTCTGTCTCTTTGCCTCCATGTCCATTTTAATAATTCATTTCAGATATCATAAACTATTTTATGCACCATACCTCCTATACTCAACATTTCAACAATGAATTATATTACTAATAAAATAGTAAAATATTTGACATGTAAGAATTTACTTTGTTAGTTTTTAGTTTTCATAAATAAAGTTATTATAAATTTTCATAAATAAATTTTGTATCTTTTTTACTACCAATAACAAATTATTAGTTGATAATGGATGTGCAGCTTAGAGAGTATGTACTACACAATCCTCATTTTTTGAACAAGAAATATGAAGAACCCAACTATTGCAGTGGACTCAATGTCAATCTGGTAAGAAATCTAGTCCTCATGCAAATGCAAAAAGGTTAAATGTTATGATATTTGCATCTCAAATTCTAATTAAAACATTTTGGTCTATTGTTTATGCAACATGACAGTACCTGAGATGGAAAATTATGATACCAATGGATTTAAAGCCATTATGTTTCTCCATTAATTTTGGGCTTTTGTATATGATGGTTCATCCTATTGACTATTTATACTTAAATTTTTGGTCTATAATCTAGAGCATTCTTCTTACACCATTATGTTGCCTATTGAAACATAGGCTTTGGAGTCTCACTAGCCTACTTTAGTCCTACACTTTTACTATTTTTTAACAGAAATTTATTAACATTATTACTATGTATATTTTCTAAAATATGGATCCTAATCCCATTTGCCTTCTTCAATCCTTTGTAAAGGTTGATATTATATAGATAGTATTAAACAAAATACTATGACTTATGAGTTTGTAACTTTGTTGCAGTGTGAGTGTCCAATGAACATGTGGCATGGTGCCCAAAAGCAACAAAGTTCTCAATAGTGTTTGTGTCCTTTACTTCCATAGGCATAGGAATTCTATGCATTGGTGCTATCTTTATCACCAAAAATGATTTTCTGCTACTTTTTACACACAGTAAAGAGGTTATTAAAACCTCTTCAAGTTTGGAAATCTTGTGGCACTAACAATTCTCTTATACTCCTTGCAAATAAATCAAATTCAGTTTGTGAAGTATTTAATCTATTGGAAGCAAAGAAAATAAAGTTAGTTATCTCTTATTCTATGTTTCAAGGGTGGCAACATAGGGTCAAGATGACAAGCTGTAGTAGCATATGTGAACATAGGCTGCTATTACATTGTAAGCATTTCATTGGGTTTTCTCTTTGGACATAAACATAATCTTCAATGACAAGTAAATAAATTAGCTTTTTTATTGTAATTTATCATCTATATCTTTAATTTCACATTTCTACCATGACTGTAAAAATTCATTATTTGAATATTTCTTATATGGTACCACAACCCATAAGTAGAGCATTTGAATTGGTATGTGAGTTCTAATGCAAACCCTTATTATGGCATTCATCAAATATAGGAAAGATTGGAAAGAAGAGGTATTATAACTCTCATTACTCAAATTCTTGCACCATTTTTATGTCCTACATGTTGATGTTTTTACATTAGATTAATGATTTAAATCATAGGCCTCTCAAGCTGGGGTATTCTTGTTTTAATCTTCTATGTTTTTTTCCTTTTCCTATGGCGATTTTGTTGTAGGGTGTTGTGGGCACCACCAAAAAGCTTTTCTATGCAAACATCAAAACATGGGATGTTTTTGATTTCCCATGGAACAATGGAAACAACATTGCCTCTACCATTGTGTCTTTTAATAGTCAATCTCTCGGTAAAGTCTTTCCCTTGCCCAATTCAGCTTCCAATTCGACAATTTCCAATAATTTTTTGGCCAAGTCATTCTAGATTCTAATATGCACAGGCTAGGACAACAAGCTATTTCACAATATGCCCCAGGGAAATACAATTTTATGGACAGCAGAGATGCGCACAAAATGGATATCTTTGAAATCTAAAATTCTACTACATCAAAGAAACATTGTTTAATAAACATCAATAAACAACAATATATATAAAATGGTTTTGTAAGAGTGTGTGTTGGAAATTCAATGGGCGGAAATAAACTATAAATCCAAATTCTACAACCTTTGCTAGAAATTTATGTTGAAACGATTGAAGAGAATATGAATTTTTTTCAAAGCATAAAAGACTACCCATCTAAGAGGTACGGAAAGAGAATTAGTAGGAACAAAGGCTGTGTGAGTAGTTTTCATTAAGGTGGCTCCATAGGACATGGAAAACTTAAAATGGTAGTTGAACATTTCCCTCACAATGATAAACAAAACAATGTCTCATAGTTTATTATAATGTTTTTGGATTTAAGCATGTAGTTATTTTTAGTATTAATTAATTAACTAGTTAAATTTAATAATAATATTTATAAAATTAATTATATTTTAGTTATTTTAAAATCAATCAATACAATTGGGCAGGGGACCTAGCTATTGGCTACAACATCCTCTTGGAGGCAAGAGGTCATGAGGTCTAGTCTCCCCCCAAACCCATGGTACTGGAGGGTGTGTTGCGCCTACGTCATCGATCACATGAATTTTTTTTACCAGATGCACTGTAGTTTATAGGGGGATGGATACCTAACCAATTCCTCTATAGTTTAAAAAAAAAAATCAATCAATATATTAATAAAATAAAACTCTTAGTATTTGTGTTTATAAATATATTATTATAATCAATTTTGTTTAATTGATTATTATTAATATAATTTTAAAATAAATAAAAATAATTCTTAAATAAGTAAAATTGGTTCTTATAGTGAGAAACAAAAAAATATCTTAAATATATTTATATGAAAATTATTGATTTTATTTTTCTTCAAGACTACTAAAATATTGTTTTATTGTATTTACGTTGTTTTGAACTAAAGAATTATTTTTATTTATTTGAGAATTATTAAAAAAATATGTTATTTATTTACTTAATTATTTTATAGATATTTTGCTTGTTAAAAGGTTATTCTATTTATTATTCTTGAGTACAAAATAATAATTATTTAATAAAAAAAAAAGTAAATAAAAAAATATTCTTGAATAATTGTAGGGGAATTTAAAGTAAATTTTAGATAAATAAAAATAAAGTAGTTCTTAAATAGATCTAAACTATAATTAAATATTAAATAAAATAACTTTAAAGTAAATGTTAGTCACTTAATTTACATGTTTGATTATATAGGAAAAGCAGGGTTTTGAAGAGATTTGAAACCCTTTACATCACATTAGAGCAAAATGTTGCTCTGTAAAAAACGGCTAAAAGAAAACCAAAAGCCAAAAAATAGCGACCCAACAACAAAAAAACAAAAAAAGATAAATAGCAAAAACACAATAATTATTTCAAGTTTTTCAAGGTATTGGCCACCTCAATCTCCTAGTTGTAATGCAGTTTGACCATGTCCAAGAGTTCTTTCTTTCATCTTCAAGGACTTCCTAAGATTCCCC
>VDFB02169020.1:0-14760 GCA_007258455.2 Sequoia sempervirens
TCCAACCATAATCCTTGTCACAAGCAATACTTATGGAAAGACAAGTTGAGGAGAATTTTTTAAGTTGAGGAGAATTTTTTAGTCAACAAACAATAAGGGATTATAAACATAAGAGAAAGGATCTCGCTTACACATTCATTACCTTAACCTAATAGGTTGAATCTACAAAAAACCAGAGGAGAAGAGAGGAAAAAGGTTGTGTTTCAATTGTGACAACAAATACAATTGAGGACATAAATGTCTGAAAAGAAATTGTTCTCTATTGAAGGTTCAAGTGAGGAAGAAGAGGAACAAATATTAGAGGGAAATAAATATTAAGATGAGGAATCACATAATTCCCAACCAATCATTTGTTGTTATGCAATCTTAGTTTTTAGCACCTAACAAACTCTCAAGGTAGTGGGTTTCTTAAAGAAGAAAAAAAAAACAATGTTGATTGAATTTGGTAGTACTCACAATTTTATCAACAAAAAGTTGGCTTTTATCTAATTTTTTTTATAAATCTATCTCTAGAGTTTCAATTCTTGATTTCAAATGGTGGTACCATTAGATGTTCTAGAAAATTCCACAATATTACATTATCCATGGGAGATTATCACCTTGATTTCCCAATATATGTTATCTCCATGAATATAGTAGATATTGTTTTGGGAGTACAATAGCTTACTACATTGGGAACAATTAAGATGAACTTTCAAGAACTATTCATGAGACTTTGTAATGTCCCATTCATGAAGGGATAAACCCTACCAGATGTAAACCATTGTGAGGGCAGGCATGTACCTGATAACCAAATAGTGGGGCTCCACGACCACATGTCCACTATGCTTGTGGCTTCTATGCCTTCATTGCTGAGGTTGGTGGGACACAAACCTCACCCTTAGCACCCTGGGTAGTCGCCCTCACTACTAGGCCAATATTTTGGTGTAGTGGTTGGGCCTTTGTGGTATCAGAGCCAAGGTCTCGAGGTCGATCCTTGTGGAGCATGATGGGTTGTAATGTCCTGTATGTGAAGGGATAAACCCCAATGGATGCAACCCGTCGTGTTGGCAAGTCTGTACCTAATAACTAGGTGGTGGGGTTCCATGGCCACATGTCCACTATGCTCATGGCTTCTATGCCTTCACCTCTAAGGAAAGTGGGATGCAAACCTCACCCTTAACACCTTGGTTAGCTGCCCTCACTACTAGAACTGTCTTTTGGTGTAGTGGTTGGGCCTTTAACAGGAAATATATTCTTCAATTTGAGCAAATTGAGTATTGAATTTACTACTTCAAATTGTACCAAATCAACATAAGATGGTTTCCAGCTATCATACGATAGTCTAATACCATTGTACAATGTCTCTTGCTGGAAAATATTTCAGATTTTATGCAATAAATAATATCACACTAAAATATTGCAAACCCTCAGCAAATTATGAAATTGAGTATGAATTTATTTTCATCAATATGTGCAAATATAACTCAAGAGTGTGAGCCTGTCATGTGATGATATTTTACTAATTTTAACATGAAAAATACATTATATTTTTTGTTATAATCTATTGTTAATAGTAACCAACAACAATAGCAAAATACAAAGAAATACCTTGAAGTTGCAAACCAAAATAACACCCAAATTGATGCCAAAACAATACAACCAACTAATCCAAACTCTAAAACTCAAAGAAAATTTTTAATACATTAAGATAGTCAACCCTGGAACAAGGTATTTTTTTCTAAAAGACACCACTACAAAACTGGAATCACACAACTTGAGCACTCAATCTCAAACATCACCTACAACTATTGAGAGAAATACACTAGATTGAATTTGTTGAAGCACATGGTCAAACCCTGAGTGAATCTACACCTAGAGACCATCAAAACCACTACCTTCAAGTCTCAAACTCCTTGGTTTACCAGCCTTGGAGTTCTTCCTTCTTTGGTTTCCCGACCTCAAAAGAAAATATCACAAGTTGTGAAATAACATGCATAAATGAATTCTATTTTGGAAGACCAAACAATTATATATCAAAATCCTTTCCAAAACCAAATAACCAAATTTTGTGCCAAAATCTAAATGCCCAAGGAAAGTGATGCTTGCATGCAGAGATTATAGCTCCCACCAGTGTCAAAAGTGAACAAAGAAAGAGACGAGTTATAAAGCAATTAGGTATTGAAATGCAGTTGCATGGTTGTGGGCTCAACCACGTCGCTATGTTTACGTCTATTAATAATTAGGCCCATGCTACTGTATTCTATCGACTTTATTGCTCAATTGTTTTGGAGCTCTGCATCAAAACTCTGGTATTTTTCCCACCATTTTATAATGCACTGCTTTCGATTTTATTGTAACGCAGTTGAAAGGAGAAGTGGGTTTTGATCTTCCGCCATTGTCTTATTATTGTTTGAGTTAACATCTGTTTCTGTATTTCATTGAGGCGCTCTGTAGAGCTACTGTGTATTCAACACTAAGAAATGGATGTTAGTAAGCAGTCTGTTTTTAATCAGATAGTTGTTTAGAAGAGAAACCAATTTTAAATGTAATTTGTTCCGTTAAATATCAAACTGTTTTATAGTCAAATAGTTAATGGAAATTTGTTGTTTTATTTACATGTAAAAGTCATAAATAATTATTCTATTTTTATTAAAACATGTCTTATTTAATATTTAATAATAGTTATTGTATTTGTACAAAAATGTCATCTGAGATTCTAATAACTTATTGACAATTATATATCAGTGGAGATTCTTCTTTCAATGTGTACAATATAGATTTATTTCAAGTGTATACATTCTTGTGAGTTTTTCAAGTTAGATAGGGTTCAAGCAAGCCTTGTATATTACACTAATTGTCCTTTGAATTGATAGTGATAAGTTTGAGTTCTATCCAGTCTTAGAAGACTCAAGTTTCAGTCACGTGGTACATTTAACAGAGCCAATTTATCATTCGAATCTTGGGTTTTTTTCCTATCATGCATGTCCTTTAAATCAAAGTGTTGAAATTTATCTTTAAAAAAAATTGGGACATTCAAATCATACTTCTTAATTAGTTACGTAGTTATCTCATTTTAGAATTCCTACACATTTTCTTAATGAATTATGGTTTAGTTTTTGGCTAACATATCTAATGGAAAGTCGAGAAATGGTTCTAGGAAAATTCACCAACGGAAAATTCACCATCAACAATTCACCATGGGAAAATTCACCACCACCAACTTTTCACCGCCATGGAAAATTAACCGCCAAAAATTTATGTAATTAATTTTTCATGCGGTGAATTGTCATGGCAATGAATTTTCCATGGTGAATTGTTGGCAGTGAATTTTCTGTTGGTGAAATGGACCAAATAATCCAATATCAATTAAGCCCTCCATTCATTCTTAACCAAGATAGTGGAACTAAGAAAATTCCCTAATTGGAATACATAATCAACATTCAGGACACAATAGTTGGGGAAGAAAAGAGGTTATGTAATCTCTAGAAATTATTTTTTCATTAACCTTAGTTACAAGAAATGTAATAGCACTAAACCATTATGTATTGTTCTATCTAGTTTGCAACACAAATGATCATGAGGAATTGTCTATGGTATAATTTTTTAACCGCTACAATATATGAACTTTTATACTCATTATCATAAAGACTAAAATATCCAAGCTAAACCTCACATCTAGAAAGTTACTCAATCATCATGAAGTTTTATGAAACAAGTGATGCTAGGTCGAATTTGAAAGTCATTTCCATCCATAGACCACTGAACTAAAAATAGTAGCAATTGTAAACTATATGAATGCATGTACCTATATTTTTTAACATAGAAAATATTAGTAAAATTAGAAAAAATAACTAATACTACATTAACATAGAAAAATAAAAAATAACAAGGAGAAAATAACATATTGCCTTATGAAATGTTAAGAATAAAAAACAAAATTATAAAATATTTTAAAAATTAGGAAGCTTAGAGATAATTTTTAAAAACTTACCTCTGGCAAATTTCCTTTATGCAATTTATTTGATCATGTAGTAGTATTAAAGATGTTTTTGTAATCCTTCAATAGTAAAAAAAAAAAAAACCCTAAGTAATAACAAACAATGAGTTTTGGAAAGATGAAGTGATAGGTAATTTTATGTTTATGTTTTGTGTTTTTAATTTTAGATTTATATTTTAGGATTTTTTGGCTTTTAAAATTGTGTTTTAAAGTAGAAATAAAAAGGCCACTCTTGCCTACAAGCCTTTGTGGTTAACCCAGCGCATAAATAAATTTTAAAAAAAATTCCTTGAATGATGAAATTCCTTGATGCAAGCTATTTGATCCCCATAGCAATTATCAAGGACATCTTCACAATCATTCAACAATCCAAAAAATTTAACCCTAAGTGATGAAAAATAATGAGTTTTGGAAAGTTGGAGAGATAGGTAAGTTTGATGTTTGTGTTTTATGTTTTTAGGTTGCTTTTTAGGTTTAGACTTATGCTTTAGGATTTTATAGTAATTAAAAATAAAATGTACTCTTTAACCTAAAAGCCTTGTGGGTTCACCCAAGGCAATACCTAGGCAACTTAGGTATGCTTGTAATGTACATGAGACATGAGACATACCCATGGGTTACCCAAACCTACACTCATTTGAGTTAGATAGAAATATTTGCATAACAAACCATAGAAAATAGATTTATAAACATTGATTTTTTAATTTTATGTTTAATATATATGAAGCTAGGGAAAAATTAAAAATGGTACAAAATATCCAAATCCAACTATCTTTCAACCATCTATGGCTATTTTTTTATGTGTTGTGTTGTGTTTCTCCAACATAATAATCATCAGCAAGGAGACATTGACCTTTGATCTTAAGTTATGTCATTTTTGGGGATGCAAACTATATACATGTCTATACAAAAACAAAATCTACTTCTTATATGCAATCAATGTCATTTCTTGTTTTTGGTAGTTGATCCATTATTACAAAAAAAAAATGAATAAGAAACCATAAGTCATCCTAATTGGACTATTATTGTGGGATAGAGTGGTGTAGGCTAGAGTCAAGGGATTGCATTAACACTTAAATTTGTGTATGAGTATTCATCGTGAAATTATTCCAAAGTGAATTGTAAGTCATTCTTAATTATTAAAGGCTAGTTTTAAAGGATAAAGTGGTGTAGATGTTCAAGCCTATGTCTAGTTTCTTATTATGTTCCCATAGTTAAAACTTTGATCTAATTTGCGAAAGTATTATCCCAATTTGGAATAAGATTGCAAAATGAGTTTTAGCCAATGTGCAATGGTAGCAACTACCACTTTAGATTTTAATTTTATTAATCTATTTTTTAATATACTTTACATTATTTCTATTATCTTCAAATTCTTCTCTTCCTTTTATTCTATGTTTAGGGATTTGTTTTGAAATACAATGGCATATTTTTTTAGATTTAGATTTTATTGTTTAATAATGTCATTGGCTACTAAGGTTTCTTTTAACACATGCATGGCATTACATATGTGTTGCCACAATAGGTTATTCCTTCAATATAATGATAGAAAGACAAAAACATTTCATGATTTTCAACAAAACATGTAAATAGAATTGAGATAATGAAGATTAAATACCTAATGTTATTGCTAGAATTTAGTTTTGCAACATAGCCTTGACACCAAAAATTCTTGAGTAGATTGTTGTAAGGGATTATCCATTGGAACATATTCCTAACAAATACTAGGATAATCATGTTGATGCCAAAAGATGACATAATCAAATTAGGAGTTCCAAGCCTAACTGATGAAAGTGTGTACATAATATTATAATCTCTACATAAGGATTTTTTGTGGCACGCGAATATAGATATCACATGTACTCAAACATAATTTTTAATATTCTCTATTGCGCATCATTAATAATTTAAACCTATTCTAAGTTACATATTAATTTAAAACAAGATCTACATGAAATGAAGATATCACCATGTGCATATTAGTCAAGGAGAATTCAAAAAAGATAAATTTTAGGATAAAAATGGTTATTTATGTCATTCAACTAGCCTAATGGATGGGTGTAACTTGTTTGCTTGATGAGTGACATGGACCCATGCATGGGTGGCACTCATGAATTTTATGAGTGAATTTCTCTATAGACACCTAAATCTACTCATACCCCACCACACTTCAACTTACCTTATTCTAGCAATTAATTAAAAATAATAATATTATTTATTTAATTAATTTATCCTTTACCTTTATCCCCCACTTAATTAAATATTTTATTTAATTAAGTCCAACCTTAAATCCCCCAAATCCTTCAACTAAATCAATTAGTTAATACCTACTTAATTAATTAATTTAGGCTAATTAACCTTCATTACCATTTGAATCCCTAGTATTTAATTTTGCCTCACCCTCAATCCTTGTCCATTCAATCCTAGCCATTGAACCTATCTTCATGGATTAAGATCTAAACTTTCCATCAATTGAAAAGTGTCCTAACCTACTTACCCTACTCCTTTTCTCACACATGTGTGAGTATATATCTCACACATGTCATAAATTAGCCACCATACCTCTCTCACTTGTCACATTCATGAGCTTCCCTATGTGTGTGCTCACACATGTGTGAGCAAACCTAGCTCATACACCTATGACACATGCCATTCACATGACTCCACCTTGTGACACTTGTCACAAGGCTAATATATTAATCTATGCTCTCATTTAAATCATTTAATTTCAGCCATCCATTAACCAATTTGAATCTTGGCTACTGATTTTCCTCATGAAAAATCTATAATTGAAGGCCTTTTCTCTCATTTTTATATAGTCTTCCATCATCATATACTCATGTTTTCAGTTTCTTCTATCAATACTAATCTCAACATCATGTTGTTGGTATAATAAGAAACCAAATTCTACCATTTATACCTCATCTAAAAGAGAAAATCAAGTGGATCATTGAGTGCAATTCACTTTGGCTCAATCCAAGAAGTAAGGTGAATTTAGGTAAATGTTTAGTTTACATGCTTCATATTTCTATTATATTCATTATTTCATTTTCTTTCTTTCATTATCAATGCATTCTACTTCCTTTATCAAATTGTTTATGTAAATAATATCCCCATATATACAAAAACACGGGAGGAACATCATCAACATACAAAGATATATTAGAGACACTTCACATCACATGTTTGAATGTAGAAGAATTTGACATTATAGAAATTTAGTATATGTGTTATATCATTGAGCATTCAAGTATACATGTAGACTCAAAGAAGTTTAAGGTTACCAATGAGTAACAAATTGCATGAATCTATATTTTCATTCCCACACAAACTTATATCAAAGGTTAATTTTGAGTTTCAACCCTGTGTCAATTCTCTTAGGTTCATTTATGCACTCACATATCATATATTTTCCCCTACAATCTCATGGTGATTAATAATGAGTAAAAAGACAAATTCTACTAAAAATTTGATAAATGAAAAATACACTTGTGTTTTTATTTGTTATGATCCATAGCTAGATTCACTATAGAAATATATAACTCACCAAATAATATTTTAACAATCTATGAGTGAACTTAGAAGAATAAATTATTGTTTATCAATAGTCTTCTTATGATTCTTGTTGTAGTATAGAATTTAATTTTTCTCCATAATGCCTAATACCATGAGCTTATAAAACCATACCCCCCTCATCTACTTTATAGTAGTAATTTTTTCCATTTCATGTACTAAGTTTTTGTAATATTAAATATAAATTCTCAATTTACAACCCATGTTATCTCAATCTAACATTTTATTAATTACCCCAAATAAATATTAATTTAATGTATTTATAAGTTGTACAAAAAAAAAATCCAAATAGATTTCATTGATCTAATTGCTATCATTAAACCATTTGTTCTTATAATGTCAATTAGTTTTAAAATGAGACCATTAGGAAAAGGTGATAGACCATGCATGCAATAATAACCCTTTAGCTCCTCATTCCATGGAAAATAGTTAGCATCATTTTAAGTGGAAAAATATCATATAGAATGTTAAGAACACGTGTAAAATCCTTGTTAGATTAATTAATTAAAGGACCTAAAAATGAGCTTTAATTCAAATACAATATTTCTATTAATGATCCAATAAACAAGTAGAAAATATGTCACACTTTATCATAGTTCAATTATCATACTTGATTCTATTGAACAACTAAATTATACAATGTTTGAAAGGGACTAGAATGCTAAAAATATAATCAAACTACCAAATAGGGAATAATTGACTACCATTATGTAATACTAAAGAAATCCTCTTTTAAAAAAAATATAACTATAAAAAGCTTCTACATGAAAGCTCTAAGAAAAAGAAGCACAAATATTAGGATTTGACTAATATTTTTTATAAAACTCAATTTGCAAAAAGAGGGTTAACAAATCCATTTTTTAAAGTATGAGCGTAAAATCTATGAAAAATAGGCTATTTAAAAAAGTTGCACATGATTTCAATACTCTATGACTAAGAAAAGGATCTTGTAATATAGGATGCAAAAATGAAAACTCCAATAATTAGGGGGTGTCTCCCAAGCCAAATAGTTGGGTGACTTTAATAGAGTCAAGTGATAATGCATAGTTACCAAGGAAGTGGGGTTCATCAATGATTTGGCATAGGAGTTGACAAGTGACCTATGTGGCAGTCCACGTGGATTGTAAGGTGAAGTCTACTAGTCAAAGTGACAAGTGCCAAGAGGGAAACTAGTCAAAGATAATTTCCAAAAGTATCATAGTGTAACTAATCATTTCGATTGTCAAATGGGAGGGAATATTACTATCCCAAGATTCTCTTAACCAATGAACACCAAGAATAGGATTATGCTTTGAATGTACTAGCCAAAATTGGAGCCTTGTGCATTGAACTCCTATATAATGAGGTTGCCAACTAATACATTTAGGCATCAAGGATACCACAAGCTATGCAAGAGATTTCATAAGTACCAAGTGATGTGAGAAGACTAATAATGATGTCAAGTATTGAATGCAAGGGAGTAGATAAGTGCCAATAATGACAAAATAGATGTGATCTATTAGAGGATATGAAATACACCTCCTCAATAGAAAAAAAATTGTGACATGCAATAAGAAACCTATGATCTTGTAAAAATAAGCCTCAAGCTAATAAAAAACCAAATCCCTAGGTGACTAACTCTTCCTTGGAAAATGCAAAGACTATAGTATGAATTTGAACAATTTACAAACTAGTGAAACCCTCTAGAAGCCTCAAGGAAAAATTGTTTAATTTTATAAAATAATAGTGAACTTAATGTTTTTAGTGTTTCTAAACTCAATAGTAGGATAAAAAACTTACCAATATGCCTTTAATGTAAATCAAGCACACAAAAAAGTCACAACCAAGCTTCCAAATATTCATTTTAATCAAAATAAATCCAAAAATGAATTTCTTAAGGCTTCTTGGCACAATAGTGAGATAAAAAAAGTGTGTTATTCACCACAAACTAGGTCGACATCCAAAACTTGAAAACCTAGTACTTCAAAAAATAGAAACAAATGGATTGACCTAAACTCTCCAACTCTAATACTATTTTAAATTTTACATAAATAAAAAATATAAAAGACCCAACTTGCATTAGGGATAGCCACTAGATCACTAATCAAGAGACAAAATGTAAATAATAGAAATTCAAGAAATAAAAAGCTAGATGCATATACTAAAATTTCCACACCATGTTATTATATGTTATGCTATGCCCCACTATGTAATAAATACAATTGAATGAGTAATATATAGGATATGTGAGTGGGGGAAGCGAAACTATAACCAATAGAAAGTGTAGCTCATGAATATGCAAATAGGAAAGAGTAACTCCTATGAAATATTCTAACAATTCATCTCTCCTGACTCACTACAATACAAACCTAGGCTAGCTAAACCTAAGTGTATGAAAATACATGACCACCTAATGAAACAAAATAAAAGAACCTACAACAATAGTTTCTAGACATATAAAACAATAAAAGTGGCATTTTGAATGAAACCTTAAAACTCTAGAAATGTGAATAATAAATTTAGGTCTCTGGACAAAACCTCTAAAATATAACAATGTAGCGGTTCTTGATTATTATCTCTTACTCCATTCTCTACAAATCTCTATGCAATTCCATCATGTTTCATGTTTGTTTTGCACAATGACAACAAGAGAAGCACATTCAGATGTAAATTAGTAGATGTCTTCTTTATCCAATAGTCTTTGTTTGACAATTATAGTTTTTTACCTCTAAAATAGATTGTCTATAGGGGCCTATTTTAGGAAGTGGTGAATCTAGAAGCAAATAGATTGTATGCTCCACCTATCAAAGGTTTACTATTAGGATCATAAGTAGTTTCTATAAAAGAATGCAACTCTTCCATTTGATTTCATTATTTGCTAGTACGCATTATAAAAATCTTTCTATTCTATTGCTTTGTCTTATTCTTTATCTCTCAAAAGAAACAAAGAATAATTTCTACTTGCATTAACGAGTTCCTTGGTTTCCAAGGTTGGCACTTACAAAAGAAATATTGGACTTTCCTTTGTAAAATTAAAAGGTGAAGCTCTCTCCATTAACCAACTAGTATTTATTATATCTCCTCATGTGAAGATTGCATCCATTCCATACATGTATGAGCTTCCAAAACTATACTACAAGAATCAAATAAATAACATCTACTTCTACTTCTTGAATATATAATATCTACTAAAATCAAGCGATTCTTTGGATTGTTTGTTAACTTGAATTTCAACTCCTTACTTTACCCACCTTGATGAATACAGACAATTATATCCTTAAACTCCGATTTCTTTACTAATTATTGTGAGATTAGATTTACTTGTGAACATGAATTGAAAAAAGTATCAACAAGTATAACATTTATCCTCTCAATTTTAAATAGAACATTTTAATCAAATCACCTATCCCTTAGTCTTCTTCGCTAATATAACCTACATTTAAATTTTTAGAACTTACTGCAACATCTTTCCCTCCTACCGAGACTATTATTTGAGGGCAATTTCCAACATTTTGTGAATGATGTGCCTAGAATGATTCTTAGCATCTTTATCCTTGCAAATAATTGTGGTGGTTCTACTACCATTTTATATTCCTTTTTCGCTTAGGCTTGGATGTGCTTTTCTGAGTCAATGGTCTTAAACTATGAAGTCTTAGTATGAAACTAGACCACCATGCTTCAGTTTTGTGTGTCCAACACCAGTTTGATTACGTGTTTATTATATTTGGTGATTTATTCTTCCCTGCACTATTCTTCAAATACTTGTGGACTCTCAATACTCAAGAAAATTCCACATATTTAAATGATATTCTGATTTTATTGTTGGTACAATATAATTCCTCGAGAAAATTATAAACCACCAAGTTGGAGCTACCTTAGAAATTGTGACTTATAAGGAATACATTTAATTTCCAGCTCATGGTTGGGGTGTTGGTTTAACGAATGTCTTTCTTTGGTTTTGTGTAGGTGATCCATTTCACGCTATGGCCTTATCTCCAGTCTTGAAAAGATCAAACGATTCTATTCTGGCAGACAACACAAGATTTAGAAACACAGCTTGTTATTACTGGAACTTTTTGCGGATCAAGCAAACATTTGTATATGCAAATGGACCAGGAAAAAGACAGTTCTACTGGTCTTGAAACCTACAAACAATATAAACACAGTTCCCAATCAACAATGGCAACATTCTCTGTATTATGGATTCTCCTGTTTAGTCGGCCTTCTTATGCTGATGATGGAGAGCTAAACAAAAGAATCCATAATACAAAAAATGTTGTCGTTGTTGATTGGGCATTGTTTTTTAAGCTGGCGTCACTTAGCTATGTGTTTATAGTGTTGGTAACTTTCAAGACCAGTAGAAATGTTTTTTTCTAGTCCATATTCTTATACAATATGTCGGCACCCTCTCAAGTTTCACATTTCATGTATGCAATGTTGTCCCATCATAGATTATCGACTTCAGTTCACTTATATAGGTCACCTTGGTCAAGTCAAATTCAAATTTGTGTCTTTCATTCATTTGAATCTTTTTCTTATGCTCATTTGTCAATAATTTTCAAAATTTCCAAGTTTTGGTTTTTTTTCTTGGTTGTCATGTTTCAATAGAGATTCAAATTTTTCATGCGTGTTTAAAAAAGTGTTGCTTCCCAACCTCCCCTTCTGACTCCCTTTATATGTTGTGGTATTGTGGACCTTATATGATTTTTGCAACCCTTGCAAACTTGTTTCCTTACTCTTGTTTTGCATTTCTACTTTCATCCTCCTTCCTTGCTTATGAAACTTCGAATCACATACATGTTTACAAACTTTGCAAACATTTTTCCTTACTCTATCATTTCACATCTCCACTTTAGTTTGTTCTATTTGGCTTGAACCTTCAATAAAACTTTACAATTCTTGCAAGGTGCAGCCTAAATTCTACTTCTCACCTCCTTTGTTCTGTAAAACTTTGGAGTACACATGCAAATTCATAAGTATTATAAGCTGCACCCAAAGTTCCACTTCCTACCTACTTTTCCTTTTGTAAAACTTTGGGTCTAAATTTAAATTTTCAAAGTCTTACATCTAAAGTTTAGTTTCAATAACTTATCTTTTGTGTTAGCTTATGCTATGTGGGTTATATTATGTGAATGGTTTGATGCTCGTATGTTTACGGTGCTCAGGAATCATCTCTTTAATATACGCTAGTTACTATCTGAGCCTTTGTTTCTACAATGTGCTTACTTATTACTGATTTGGCACATCATCTTAGCTTAGATTTGTTTGTTTTATGTTTATCTTCTTTCCCTTTTCTCACCCCCCATTAAAAAAAGAAAAGCCAGCTTAGATAAAACTCTGGATGTCACTTACCTACGTGCACAAGTCCCCCAATAGCTAAGTTTCCCATAAGGTTGTTGCCTGCAAAATTTTGCATCAACAGACTCTACTTGTTCTTCTTTTGTGTGCTCATCTTGTACATCCTCTAAACTATCTGAACCATCTTCTTTTTCTCCATCCTTAGATCCATTTGGTTGTTCTTCCACATGTGTATCTTATTGCTTCTCAATATTTATCTCGAAGTGCACTATCTTTGTCTTATCTTTCTCCTTTGGTTGTTCTTTTGTTGATTAAGCTCTAAATTCCTTAAAGGAAAGATTATTTTATGGGTCAGAGGATTCCAAAGTTTATAACCTTTTACATTATCACTGTAACCAACAAAGATGCATTTATGTGCTTTTGGATCCAATTTAGATTGCTTCTCTTGAGGCACATGAACACAAGCCTCACAACCAATATAAATTCACTGAAATAGGTACAAATATGAAATTTTGCAGCCAAATTGGTGATCTGCACTTCAATTGCACTTATTTTATCATTTTCATGCTTTTTATTGTTGCTAGCCATTTCAAACAAAAAACATGCAAAACCTTGGCATCCTCCAAGCACTTCTAAATATCCTTAATGTAAGATTGCAACTTATCAATGTGTTATCACACTTCTCAGAAGCATCATTCATCCTCTTTTCATTCAATTTTTTCTTTTCCTTCTTCTCCAAATGAGAAGAATAAGTCTCAAAAGACTCCATTAGTTGTTTCATTTAGTGTGTGAGGGATAATGAGGAATCCCTTTTTGCTTTCGACAACTTCTCTTCCAACAACTTTATTTCTTCTTCCAACACATCTGCACTCTCCACTTGTTTTTGTAGAATCTCTTGTCTTGCAGTGGAATGTCCAGTATGTCACCAAGCTTCAACATGTGCAGGGGAGACATTTCAAACAAGTTAACTTGTCCATGAGTAGTAGGAACACGTAGTAACTGCGGAGTCACTACTAGTTGGATTTGCATTTCGTGTAAGTTCACCAAGTTGTGACACAAAAAAGATGCCACTTTTGTTTTTTTTTTATCTAAAATGACCATTTGGCGAGTGCCAAATGGCTTAGATGATTGAGCCTAAGGTTTGGTATTTAAAAATGCAACTCATTTGGCAAGCACCAAATTTGGTACTCGCCAAATGAAGTATATCATTTTGCACTAGCCAAATGAGTTGCATCATTTCATGAACACCAAATTTGGTGCTAGCCAAATGAAGTGCATCATTTGGCAAGTGCCAAATGTGAAGCATGACATTTTGGAATGCATTTTTTAACTCTTTTTCTTTCTATTTCTCTATCAGGAAAATTATATGCATGAAATAAACATTTACATATGGACATTTAGTTTCTTATAATTTTAGTTATAAATTTCATGTATATATAGTTTTAGGATGTTTGAGAGTGGTTTCGGATCTCTTGGAGTTATAATGTAAATTCTAGTTTTTGGAAGATCTTATAATTTTTCAGACTTAGTCAAATTTTAGTAATTAGCATGTCAAATTTCAATAGTGTCATATTTCAATAATCAAGAGGTCAAATTTTTGTAATCAACAAGTTGTATCATCTTTCTCTCTCTGTCTATTTCGCTATAAATACTCTAGACCTCTCTCTCTCACTATCTCCATCCCTTTATCTAACTCTCTCTCCCTTGAGCTCAAGAACTACCTCTCTATCTGTCCATACTTCTCTCGCTCTCCGTCTCTCTCCCTCCTTCCCTCTCTACTCTTTATCTCCCTCCCTCCCTCCTACCCTTTCTACATCTTGTTATCTCTCTCTTTCTCTCTACTCTCTATCTCCCTCTCTCCCTCTCTCTCCCCCCTCTTTCTCTCTCACTCTCACTCTCCCTCTCTCTCTCTCTCTCCCATATTTGTCTCT
>VDFB02169021.1:0-17620 GCA_007258455.2 Sequoia sempervirens
ATTTAATTGGGAGCAATACGAAATACTTAAGTCACTTATGGAGAACTTAAAGTAGTGTAACATCGATTAACCTAAGAATGTATGCAATTAATTAACATAGTATTAATACTTTAAAAAAAAATTATTACACTTTTATATCACCTTTGCAACATTCTTAGGTTATTTAGACGGGCATTACATGTCCTTGACGATTTGATGGATGCCAATACCCTATTCCAGAGCTTCTTTCCTAGGTAGGTGTCTAAGAAAGTTCTTTTCTTGCCGTGTAAGCCACCCTGCTTAAAGAGCGAATAATCAATGCTGCCATCCGATCTCACCAACATCATAATGGGGATGGGCGACCATCCTTTGTTTTTAATGCTTTCTTAGAAGATCTGTAGCCTAGCATGGAGGTCTTCCCTACTGTCAGAAGAGGGGTTGAGAGTGTTTGATACGCAGGCCTTAATGACATCAGTGAAAACTACGCTTTAGATGTGATCTTCGTTGCCGACTGAATCATTTAGAATCTAATTGCCTCGAGAACCACTTAAAACAATTTCGATGGGATTTCCCTACCCTATCGGCTAATAAATTCTACTGTCGGATCTCACCAAGCTTCCTGATCGGCCGATGGGATGTCTCAGGTGAGAATCCAATCGAAATAGTCTCTGCCGGCATCAGACATGAGACTTTTCCTGTTGAATTCTCATATATAATAGCCTATCGGCTAATTATTAATATCCCAAGATATTAATACCAATATTGTGCTAAAAAAAAACTATTAAGACCTTACAAGCGATTTTGCCCAATTTTGCAAGAGGGAAAAACACACTATCATTTTTTTTACTATATATATATATTTTAAATGATTAATAGAATCATCATTAATAACTAAACTAAAAGAAATAATATTTACTAAAATACTTAATGAATCCATCAGTAATTTAACCACCATTCTTATAATTACTCTTTTAGTTATACCCTACTAAATAAAATAAGAAATTGATGGCTAATTAATTAATAATAAATACTAGCACCTTATTACTCCACTAATAATGTTGATAGTTTGCTAATTTAATTAATGGAATTACTAATAATTTGGTGGAGCCCTTTTTATATTTATTATAGAATCTGAGTTTTCTTCTTTTGTTTATTTAACTTTATCCCCCTTTTTAGGGAGAAGAATTAGTTTACCTGAAGATAAACTTAAGGGACCATTTTTTTTTACCTTTTCTACTCCCACGAATCTCTCCTAAAGTTTAGTTTTAAACTTAACTAACTTAGGACTCCCATGTGATGTTTGTATTTTTTTTCTTTTTCTAATTTTCTCTTAAAAGATAAGCCATAAAGAATATTTTCATTGGATAAGGAGAGACAACGGAAAGTTTTCAATTGTAATGAATTTCAATGGCTGCAAAGTCACTAAGACTTAAATATTAAAAGAAACATAAGGCCTAAAAAAATAAATGAAAAGGTGGTGGAGCCTATCAAATGTTACATGGAAGATTTGAGAAACTAATACAAGGAACTAATCAAGCCTATTCATCTTTTTAAAATTTTGTCACTCAGTATTGTCTTGATTCAATATGTACTTGAAGCCATTAATTGCTTTTTGTGTAATTTTTTGTCTAAAATATTGTAGTTATGATCATATGAGCAGCGTGGTGAATCCCCAATCCCTAATAAATTTGAATCTCTCAAATGATTTCCAACAAAGCTCTTTAATATATTTTTTTTGAAAACCATATACTTTCGGCTATGCAGTTATAATGTTCATTGCATAGTTTGGTCACTTTTTAACATGCTTGACTAAGGGTCATGAAATTCATTCCATTCAATATTCTTGGAATGGATGAAGCGATGTACAAGTTATAAGAAAATTGTATGCTAGAATAGCCCTTTATATTGCTTAATTTATTTAAACTTTGTAGACCAAAGAAGATATTGACCTATGTAATATTGAATAGGTTTCATGGATTGCACAACTGCATATTGTGTTGAATAATATTACTTTCAAAAAGGTTTAGATTTAATTATCAAAATAAGATATAGTATTATTTAATAAAAACATGTATCTCTTTAAAAATGATCATGCAGTATTAGGAATTGAAAATGAAATTATCAAATTGTAATATAAATTGATTTTTTAAAAGTTTATATATAAGTTAAAATATTATAAATGAAAATATAAATAAAATATTATTATCTTTGAATTATATATCGAGAAGTTTATAATTCATCACATTCAAACACACTCTGCAAAAGAAATATTCTAAATTTTTTATTTCATATAAAAGTAAGTTTCTAAATTACTATGCTTAAAATTAAAAATTACATTCGAAATTATTACATATAAAAAGGAAGTTTCTAAAATTTAGAAAATTAAGTTAGCAAATTAAGTATAAAAGAAATTTTATAAATTTACTTAAGCTTCTAAATTAATATACTTAAAATTATAAAATATTGAAAATCTTGAAAAAAGAAAAAATATTCTTTGATGTAATTGGAAAATGATTTTTCTAAAACAAAATTATGAAACAATGAAAAAAATTGTTATTTTTCAAATTCTAAATTAATTTATATAAAGTAAAATATTATAATATTAAATAAAAAGGTAATATCCTAAATTTTCTATTCATATAAAAATGTTTCTAAATTAATCTATTTAAAACATAAAAAATATTGATATCTTTTTAAAAAATAAAAGCATTTCAAAAAAGGAAGAATCATTCGTATTCTATTTTATTCAAAATTTATATACGTGTGTGTATGTAGAAATATTATAAATGAAGGATCTATTAAAGATTTTATTGTAATCAAACATATCTATTAAAATATATAATTTAATGTAAAATAAAACCAAAATCATAATAACTACATATCTAAAATCAATTTAAAATAGCAAAATTAAATACAAAGAAAATTAATAATTTTATTGTTACGCATAAAAAATCATTTTTAAAATTAATATATTAAAAACTAGCATATCTATCTTTAAAAAATAATGTAATTGAAAATTAAATTCATACTTAACTTTATCATATAATTAATAAATAATTTATATAGATTTATTATTATTTATATATTTAGTATTATTCAAATTGATTTAAGTTGAAAATTAAATTCACTTAACTTTATCATATTGGTTAGGATTTAATTATGGTTAGGGCTCAATTAAAATTCTAAGATAAAGCTTGGAGTTAAGGCTAGGGTGATGAGGGTTGAATCAAGGTTACAATTACAGCTTTGGATATGGTTTTTATTCAATTAGGGTTAGAGTCTAGTTAGGATTAGGGTTCAGGTTCAATTATGGTTGAATTTCAATTAGGTTAGGGTTAGTGTTCGGAGATAAATCTTAGAGTTATAGTTGGGATTAGGGTTTGTGTTCAATTAGGGATAAAATTAGGATTGGATTTTATTATGAATAGGCTTAGGGTTAGGTGTTCTAAGTTAAGATTAGGGTGGGCGCCGGAGTTAGTGTTAGTGTTGAGGATTAATTAGCATTAGGGTTAGGGTTTAATATAGAAAGGAGTGATAGGGAGGAAGGGGGGAGAAGGAGAGATAGAGATAGAAAGAGGCAGAGATAGCGATATAAAGGAGAGATGGAGAGATAGATACAACTTGGGAAAGATATAGGGGTTGAGATATAGAGAGTCAAAGAAAGGATAGAGTAATAAATAAACCTAACCCTTATCCTAACCCTAACCCCAATCATAACCCTAACCCTAATCCTAATCCTAGCCCTAATCTTAGCCCTAACCCTAAACCTAACCCTAACCCTAATCATAATCCTCACCCTAAAACTAATCACAATCCTAACCTAATTAAACCCTAACCCTAATCCTAACCCTAACCCTAACCCCAACCCTAATCCTAACCCTAACCCCAACCTAATCTGGCCCCAATTGTAATCCAAACAGCCCTAATGCCACCTAATCCTGTCCTAACCTAATGCTAATGCCAACTAAACCTAATCTAATCCCCAACACAACATGCCTAACCTAATCCTAACCTAACCCTAACTCCCAACCTAGGCAGCTGATCTAGCCTAACAACCTAATCATGGAAGCTGTCATGTCTTAACCTAAAACTAATCTCTGAAATCCCTAATCCTAATCTTAATGTAATATTAACCTAGTTGAAACCTAGCCTAACCTAAACAAGATTAATAAACCTATAACCCTAATCCTAGCCTAACCTAACCACAGGCCCAACCTAATCATATCCTAACCCACAATATAATGTAACCCCAACCCCAATCACAGAGCCCTAACCTAATTAAACCCCCAGCCCCAACCTAACCTAACCTAGCCCAATCTTGACCTAACCTAGCTTAGCTAATCCTATCCCTAGCCCTAATGGTAACCCTAACCCTAAACCTAATCCTAACCCTAACCGAACTAAACCCTAACCCTAATCCTAACCCTAATTCTAACCCTACCCTAATCATATTAACTATCATATTATGACATATTAATTATTATAATAATTTTATAATAAAATATATAAAAAATTATAAAAAAAAAATTATTTAAGATATTACATGTTGCGTCGCCCCTGCTACTAGCATATATATATATATATATTATTTTAATAATGCATATAAAATACGCTGAGAGATATCTTTCTCGAGGCGCCTATTTTTTAATCAATTTTTTATTATAAAAATTGAAGAGACGCCTCTAGAAGAATATCTCTCGACGTATTTTATATATATATATATATATGCTAGTATGTATACCATTCATTTTCTTTTTTTAAGTTTTCAAGATTAGAGACAATCAAATCAAGGTCTTCAATATTAGAGACAGCCAAAGAATCCCTTGTTTCCGGAGCATGAAAAAGAAAACAGCACTAACAATTGTCTTGTAAATTGTAATCCAGCGGATATCACTTGCATTAATTCTGTAAATTTCAATATAACATAATGGATGTCATTGGTAAAATTTTTATCTTCTATACTAAACGGTGCTGTAGACAGGTGGTTGGAGAGGATATGAAGCGTCTGCGTTGGAATTTATTGTGTCCCTGTTCACCAGATTGGCGATGCATTCAGTTTCTCTTCCAGAGAAAATGCTTCGATACCCAAAAAAAATGGGAATTTGGAAAGCATCTACTGTCCGCTTATTTTTGTTCTCACCTTGGCTTTCTGCATCCCTCTCACCCATCTTCGCTAAGTTCCAATACTGACAGGCAAAACAGCTGGCTGATTATGTGGTTCTAAAGATCTTTAAATTCTTTTGCTTTGGCCATTCCTTCTCACATTCTTGTCATTCTCTAACTGTCCTTTTGTCCCATGATCTAAAGGAATACGAAGAGAAAGGACATTTCATCTAGGCAGTAATCCTGTTGGCCTAGCCATGGGTGCTTTCAGCCTTCTTCATTGTATTCTGTTGTTCCTGCTCATATCTATTTCTACCATAGAGTTTATGCAAATTTCTATGATGACATAGATGTGATGTGGGGTGCCGTTAATGTCAGCATATTCAGTGATGGTCAGGACTTGGAGCTTTCTCTCAATCAGGCCTCCTCGGGTAAATTTTATTTAATCCTCTTGACATTTGCATTCATTTCCAAGTACCCACGAATGATTATAGACTGATGTTTTATCCAATGTGCTTGGGTCCACCGCATAGATTGATTAGGTTCAAAGGATGGTTATCAGATACTCTGAGATGGGTTTAGTAAACTTATATGAAACAAAATAAACTGATGTTTCCTTTTGTTTTAGGATCATTAATCCAATCAAAGGAGGAATTCTTGTCTCGGAGCTTCAGTATGCTTCGGCTTGAGGTAAATGAACCGGGCCGTTCTGATTTTATAAATCAGAATTGGGTTGTTCACGTTTTATTAAAAAATCTAGTTTTTCACGCGGATATGATGTTCATTGTCGTAGAATAGTTCTATTATTTTGTTTCCTTCAGATTCCAAGCATTTCATTATCAGATCTACTAGTGTTGTGGAGAGCGCAAGCATTAGAAATCCTTCCTTGGACCAAATAAAGCAGATTACTGCTGAGCTGCAGCGTAATGGCAGGGCGGAAGGCCAGAGCGTTTTCTACCGGTTTCAGAATGCCACTGCAACAGAAACGGAAGAAGGAACAACCACAAACATGAAGTAGTATTGATTAGAAGGCAGGTTAGTCAAAAAAAACAATGTGAATAACAAACTCATAAGAATCTACCTGCCCTTGTAAGCAGTACTACTTACATGTTTGCGGTTGTTCCTTCTTCCGTTTCTCTCTTGCAGTGGCATTCTGAAACCAGTAGAACACGTCCTTGCCTTCCGCCCTGCCATAACGCACCAGCTCAGCAGTAATCTGCTTTATTTAGTCAACCGATGGATTTCTTGTTCGGCTCATGAAAATGGAAGTTCAATATACGCTTATGATCTTTAGTTGGCTTTCACCTACTGCAAAAGCTTCTAACGCTTGCGCTGTCCACAACACTAGCAGATCTGATAAGCCTGGAATCTGAATAAAGCGAAAAAATATAATTATTCTACGACAGTAAACAACATCATATCGAATGGAAAAAATTAGATTTTTAATAAAACGCGAGTAGCCGATTTCGTTTTATAAAATCAGAACGACCCAGTTCGTTTACCTTCAGCAGATCTGCGATCCATTATCTTCTGTGGGACCTAAACTTGATATATCCTAATGAATCTCCTTGCGTGCGTATGCAACTTAGCTCTGAGGGTGACATGCATGACGAGATAGATATGGAATTTCTGGGAAATACTTTGGGCCAACCCCATATCTTGCATACTAACATCTTCGGTCGAGGTAAAGAGGGTAGGGAGCAGCAATTTTGTTTATGATTCGATCCCAGAGCTGACTTACACAACTACACCATCCTCACATACACAATCAGCATGTTAAAGAGAGCCAGCGATTACTAGGCATGATTAAATCGATCTACTGTCACGAATATTACTCAACCCTTGAAATTGTAAGATTGAATTTCAATCCTTCCATGGTACAGTTAAGAGACCTCAAATTGACTTCTAGTTTATCCTTCATCTGAAAAGTTGATTCTTTCGAACTTGAGTTCTAATATTTCTTCCCATGTGCACATTGAATTACCATGAAAAGGTTTTCGAAATGTGAAAAAAATTATGAACAGCACAACCTCTACCATTATTCGTTATGGTGGTTTCAAATGAATGAATCAAGCCATAAACATCCATTAAAGAATAATGGAAGGTTAATTTTTGTTAGATACTGTAAGTTGAAATTATGCTAGTATGGATGTATGAAAAATGATATCTCATGATAGGTATGGTTCCTTGAAGTCATGAGTTTAGTCAACAAAGCACAAGGTAAAAGTCTATGCAAAGGTAGGTTGAAGAAATGAAAGTATAGGAGAGATTATCTTATAGGTTTATCTTTAATAGAAAAAAAATGAAAACGATTTGTTCTATGATGAAAGTTTCTAGGTATCAAGATACAAAATAACAGATCAAGGAAAATAGATTTGGATTCAAAATAGATTTTCTATTATAATAATATTCAAGGTATAAGTTTATCAAACTCTTTTTTTATTGGGAATCTAACTGTCATGTTCAAGATTTTACACCTTGGACACAACACAACCATTTTATTTTATTTCTTTTCTAAACTACAAACGTATAAACCTTTAATGAATGATAACCATGCATAGATATGGTGTATAAACTATATGCATCAGGCAGCCTTATTATTTAGTTTTTTTTGCTAAAAGTTCACAAAATAAATTTATGTGTTATAACACCTCTCCAAGGATCATGATGACTTTATCCTTTAACAATAATTGAATAATGGTAATACTAATATTTAATCAAATACATTAGGGATGTCATTCTTAATATTAAAATGATAAGCTAATAGTAGGATTAGTATTTAGCCAACATAATATTATTATTTTCAAATCTCAATCTAACATTAATACCTTATCTTTAATTTTTAACCCAAATAATAACAATAATATTTATTTGCCAATTTCAATACAAATTTTATTGCTATTTAATCAACTAACACTAATGTTATTTATTTAGAAAAATAATATTACTAAAATAATGTTGGCATTCATTGCATCCCACTATTCTTTTAATATAACTAATTTACTAATTCACTACTACCATTTTCGTTTTATATTAATACTATTGTTTTACTTAAATCCAATATTTCTTAATACCAATATTAACATGGGTTATTTTAATATTGATTTTTATTTTATTTTCACCTTAATTTTTTTGTTTTCTACCTAATAATAATATTCTTACCCATAAGTTAAACCCCATGAATATTTACATTTCCCCTCTACAATACTAGCGCTTGCACCTCAACAAGGTGTAATGGTTACGCCGATAGCTGGATATAATCTGGCAGTATATTGAAAGGGATGGAAAAAAACTACAAGAAAAATGAAAATTGCTTTTCTTATGACTAACTATTTATAGCAAAAGTCAGTTGATGATAGGATGCAAGCTACGAAGTAAAATCAGACTGTAAGGAAGAAATCATTGCGTGGCTCTTCACTCTGAACGGATGCTTCATTCTAGAGACTCTCATGCTTCTTAGTGATGAATCATAAAGGAACCTGGATCCTGGTTTTAATAGAAACCGGGTCCGTTCTTGTCAATTAGATATCCTAACTAATCTACTATTGCTTGAAAATCAGGTTCCCATAGTCCTCCTCCTTGGGCTATTGCAAATGAAGTACAATTGTACAGAAGAAAAGGCAAGGATAGAGCTGCTTAGAATGATTCGTGATGGTATAGTTGCCTTGGCTCACCCTTTCTTGAAGCAAAAAAGAGGAGAATCGCCAACAGAGCATTATGAATGCGAGAAAAACTTGAAGGAAGAACCCAAGTTATAAAAATCTGAAGCAATACAACCACATTTTGGGATTTTTCCATGATTTCATTCTGCAGGAGTCGAAGATTACCGGTGAAGGAGAAAAGGCAGGGGATATTCATATTATAGTACCAGAGGGCAGACACCATCATTATCTTCGTGGTCTTCATTGTCATACAACAGCTCATAAACTGAAGAAAGAGTCTAAGTATCAATACCTCGTGGCTTCCGCTACAGAGTTATACAAGAGGGGAATGATGTTTAAGTCGTACAAGGGAGTTCCCTCAGCAAAGGACCTCCGTTTCGACGAATAGAAAAATACTCTGTTTCTCCCTGTGATATGGCTTTCTGATGCTACAGAATTGATCTTCAGGAACCTCATGGATGTGGACATCTGCCAAGAAAAAGAATTCACCGTTATTTTAGAGTATGTATTTCTGATGAATAGTTTGATGGAGACTGTGGAGGACGTGGCTTTGCTCAAGAAGAAGGGAATAATTTAGAGCTCCATTGGAACTGATGAGGAAGCGAGTGACCTGTTCAATGGTCTGTGCAAAGGAGTTAATTTCACTTTCGCTGATGAAGATAGGTTTGTGGCATTGAAGAGTGGTGTTAATGAATGGTACAAACAATGGACTATGGTGAAAATTAGTGCGTGGGTGGAGAGTCATCCAAACCTTGTGAACAGACTGGTAACTCAAAAACACAGAATTATTCATCGCTCCTTGCTGACACTGTGGTTCCTAAGGATGAAGGGCCTGAAAATACAACTGGGGTTAGCTCCAAAGTATTATTTCAGAGTATACCATAGTTAATAGTTGGACAAAATTTTGTTGGCTCTTTCACATTAAAGCTTCATTTCCTCTACATTTCCATATGGAAGGCTTGGCAACATCAATGAAGAGAAACCAAAATCGTGAAATAACCAATTCATTGTTGTTTGACCACCCACTTCTTGAGAATCAATTAGCATGTCAAGCAAGATAATGTATCAACAAGACCCTGAACTCCAATGCCTATTGGCCTGTGGCGCATGTTAGATCATTTGGTAGTCTCCACAGGATAGTAATTCACATCAATGATTTTGTTTAGGTTTGCATTAACTATGGCTGTGACTTGTTACATTGTTGCAAAGATTAAAAATACATTAACCAAAACCACAGAGACAAGTTCAACACAACCATACAGCAAAGAAAAACTAATACATTACAAAATGGAAATCAGAAATTGACCTCTCCTAGCTTATCAAAATCAAAGTAAAGGTTATAAGAACCCCCGCTGCCAACAAGCTTAGATGGATGAGATTTAGCTGGAACCCCCTGCAAGAAATGGCTCCCAAATTAGTTAGAAGTCCCATTGTGAAATATTCAATGCAGTGAGAAGAAGCTATTATCATTCAACTCACCTTTTCTCTTACAAAACTTGGTAGAGCAAGCAATGCCAAATTACAGACTGTAGTTTCTGTTGGGCTAGTGTACTTGATAATATCAGTGCAAAGGTTTGAGGACTTTTTTGCTCCAAGATTCTGTTGATTTCTCTTTCTATTGCAGTGATCCTGAAGCCCAAAATAGGATTAGTTCTTCAAACAAACAATGAAAATGCAATTTAAAAATTAGCTAAATTCCTCAAGAAAATATTAACTTACCTTGAATAGAAGGTAAGTGTTTTCTATTTCTATCTGAGCTTCCAGAATTGCAAACCACAGCTTGTGGGCTTGCACGACTTTCTTTGCCTTTCCCTGATCCAATTATCCAATCTTTGAGCCATAATGCATTCCAAGAACAGATTCACTGAAACAAATAAATTAAGTAGAGGGAAACAAAGGCTTTACTTGCTACTCATATGTCAGGTACAGTTTTCAAACTCTTCACCCCAGCAATTTGCTAGTCCAGGAGATTCATTTGGACAAAACAATGACCAGGTAGCATTGTCTTGGACCCTCTTCATAAAGAGATCTGCAACCCAGAGCTCATAGAACAAAAAACAATAGCTCTGCTCTCTTCCTGTAAGAAGGCCCAAATTGATTTCGTGAGACCCTAAAATGTCAAACAACAATTTTAACAAGTTTTTCCTAATTACTGTCAATTACTTAATCTCGCAAACAAAAGTAAAATTACCTTCACATGGTTTTTTCTCAAATCAAGAGAGTCAAAGACAACAGCATGCCATGGCTCCAAGTATACAACAAAGGCACCTGCAGGAATATTGTTATCAGATTGGGCGGCTTGCCAATTTAATTTAAAAACCAAAACATAACAGGTTATATTTCATATCAGCTGCCTCTTTGTTACCATTTACACTTTATGACCATTTGGCTACCAAAAACTCTAGTTCAACAACCAAGCCTTGTAGCACCAATTATTCAACCTAGTCTCACACACATTGAAGGTGCACAAACTGACATCATAAGAAGTTTGAGAAACTTTATATTTAAGCAAAATGAAACACCCCGTTAGTTTCTCACCACATCAATCATCTTAAATGAAGAGGAAGAAAAAGAAAACATAGCAGTCAAAAGACCCATATTACTACCTCTCACATGGCCATAGGTATGACCCTGTTGGAAATATAAACCGAGTGACCTTATGATAGGGTATTGAGTATCAAAACATCCCCAAAACATGTTGATCTATTTCCCAAATTACTCTTATCAAGGGTCACAACATCAAATAGGGCAACAACATCAGGGATTTCAAAATTACCATCAAGAAATGAATCCAAAACTTCAAATTTCCCTAGATAAAATTGAGAGAGATCTTGAGGAAATTAAATGAAATCAAAATCTAACATATCACCAATGTCATGCGCAACGTCAGAACATTACATATCCACAACCAATGGACATTATTCCACAAACACCTCAATATCCACAACAACAACACTTCCAATATCCGCAATATCAAGAAAATTTTCAACACCAAGGTGTACCTCAAGTGAAATATCAAAATATACCTCAAAAATAGTATTAAGGAGTTCTGTAAAATCAAGAAAAGCATCAAATTATAAGGATGCACTTATTTACAAAGGCGGAAGAAATTGATAGAGCGTTAATTCTATAGGAGAAATTGAAATGAGCTAAAATGAACTAAAATTGTTGGATAGCATCGAGCAGTATGTGGCTATTTTTATAGATTCCTATCAAACTTATATGGATCTGAGGTTCATATAGAGTTCAAGTGCACACTTCCAAAAAAAAACAAGAAAAAACCTAAATAGGTTCATGTATCATTAGTTTTTTGAAGTAAAAATTACTGTGTAAACTCTCACTGGGCCTCATATCATTACAGTTCTGAACATATTTAAGATGCTATCAACAACAACCCCTTCAGAGATTTGTCATACCTAAGGTGTATTTTTCAATTCATCGTGATATGTAGAAATCATAACAGATGCATAAATGAACAAAATTCCTCATCAACAGACATTTTGAATATTGTGTAGATGTAAAGCCCATCTTATTCCTTCAGTTTTGTTTTTAACATGGAAGATTATGGAATATCACAAATTATCGAAATCATCTTCATTAAGGAATAGTTCATTTAGCATTCATTGCATATAGGTGATTAAGTATACTTGAGTCGAAGTAGTATTTAAATGGATGACCTTCTGGGAAGTTCCAATACTTCACCCATGTGTATCACCTAGATGCAATGAATGCTAAGTGCACCATTCATTCCCATAAAAAATAGGTCCATTCCACCTACTACTCATGAAATATGGGTCAATGAGTTTGATTCGTAGACTATAAAATTGAATCTTGATATTAATATAAGACTTGACAGACTGCAGAGAATTCCTCCTACTTATCAGATTCATATTGTCAGGTTTCTTAAAGACAAAAAATAAATAAAGTTAAACCACCCTAAATAATAGTCATCGAGATTATATCATTGACCAGATTCTTTTAAGACACAGGTTACTTCTTAGACTCACATCAAGGCTCACAATACATTCCATTGTATAATAAGGCTGATAGCCAATATTTTATAAAGTCTGCCTGCGTAATGCATTTTATAAAGTCTACCTTGCATATTCTTTCAGAAATTTGAAATGCAAAAAAAACACAAGATACAGCATACACAACAACCACACAAAACCTTTTAAATGTTGATTAGATTTACACTAAGCCATTATCCCTTAACAGTAATGAAGGCATCTTGTAATCTAAAAATTTCAAAACTAAAGAATAATAAACTGGTAACAAAACTTACCTCCAGCGAGTTGATGAGCATTTTCAAGAAATGCGGTATTGATTGTATTTGGAAAAGAAGTATTTACTTGGAGATGCACCGAAGGATGAAACGTGTCCTTTAGCCAGTGCACCTCTAGTCACCGAAAGTTCTGCTTTGAAAGGTTTGATCATTAGACTCTCATTTAAAAAAAATTAAGGTGGAAATTACTTGTGTATTAATCATACAGTCTTAGATATAGTCATCAAGATTATATCATTGGCCAGGTTCTTGTAAGACACAAGCTACTTCTTAGACTCCCACCAAGGCTCGTCCCTTTATATGACAACCACAATACCTTCCATTCTATTGTAAGGCTGATAGCCAATATTTTATAAATTATACCTGCGTAATGTATTTTATAAAGTCTACCTGCATATTATTAATGTAGTTGTTGGTAGCATGTTTACTTCTAGTGATGTTGATCCAAATTTCTATTGAAGACTGTTGAGAAACATGTGAAAAAGTACTCTTTAAGATTCCTCTGACTATTTTGTAGGGACATGTCATCTTTCCTCTCTTCTGGTTGAGTGTCTGTCTAGCACAATAATTCTTTGTCACAAGCATTAATCAGAGCATTGGATGGCAAGAACATTTGTGAATGGTCTGTGTGTGGCATCATGTCTACAAAATGAATCTGGGTCTTCAAAAGCATAGAGAAATATAGGAGAAGCAGTATGCTAAAGTGTAGGCAAGTAAAGAGGAGCCCTTGGATCATGGGATATTGTCTTAGGGCAGATGAATATCATCATATCGATGATGAATCTGACTGTGGAGAATCCATATATACAAAGAAGAGAGCATTGGTCATGCATAGAAAGTTTTGGCAATGGGGAAGGGAGTGGATTATTGCAAATAAGGCTAGTTTGTCCAGAGGTCTTATGATGGAGGATGATGAAGCATTGGTGGGGTGTTGCAGAATTAGTTGGAGGCATCTTTTCTGAAAGATTAGAGCAGAAGTAAGGAGAATGATTTAGCCAATGGAAGTACAAAGATTTGGTTATGATGCCTTAAGCTATGCTCAAAGCTTTGATGATGGAGACTACGAGAACAGTCAAAATATACCTCAAAAATAATATCAAGGAGTTCTATAAAATTAGCACTACCATGTAAAAAAGAACTACAAGCATTACCCTTTCTCTTGCCTCCTCCCTGGTCTACATAGGGAGCAATATCATTAAACACACGCAGCATCGGAACAATATCATTTGATGTGCCATTTGTTCCCCTAATGAAGCTACTTGTTGCACGAATGTTATGAACAGAAACTCCAATACCCCCAGTCAATTTGCTACTTACAAGACATTCCTTGAGGGTATCGAGCAGAGAAGGAAGTAGCTACTCGACTGCCCAAAGAAAAAACATTAAGTGAACCACTATAACATAACAGAAGGGTGGAAAAGAAAAGGGACTCGCCTCTTTAAACAGTATAAATTAAACCATAATGCTTCAAGTTCAACCTTGAATGTCTAGAATGTTTCCCAAAATTAGGTATGTCAAGCAAAAATGTTTCCCAAAAATAATTGTTATTTCAAACAAGGATCAATTCAAAGTTCCAAAGATCTTAGTTGCAATCAAAAACAACTCAAGCCGTTTGATGCATAAAACATTCAGGTAAACCCTATTTCATAACAACTAATTCAAAAGAAGTTACAATGTGCTACTGCTAGAAGCATTTCAAAATACCAATTCAAAATAGAAAATGTACAAAAATCGTAGGCACAGGAGGCACATACCTGGGGCCTTGGGGATCCAATATTAAAGAGAGTTGGAGAAGCATGTGTAAACCACCTCTGTGTCATCAAATAGTATGCAGAGCAAAAATTGTGTGAACAAAGAGTATAAATTCTAAAAACGATGTGAGAGATGACAGTGGATGAGCATAAGGAGGATGAAGGCGTCTCTACCTTACCCCTCAGGTTTTCTTTCTCACTCAAAAAAAATACCATCTGAGAAACTCTACTTTTCATTTTGCAGGACAATAGAACAGACGTCCTGTAGTACCCCTCCGTTTATGCTATGCTTTTTGTTGATACTTTTTCATACTGTTAGACTTATGTTGTTTTGCTGGATACTAGGATCGCTGATTTTGAGCGATGATGGATTATTGTGCGACATGATGATACTTTGTGTGATGTTTATTGTTTTCAGACATGACGTGATTTAGCATAGATGCTTAATTTCAGTTATTATTGCTATGCACATGCTTATGATGATCTAACATGTATTGAGTCAGTTTTATGTGAGTGTATTAGTGTGGAGAACAGAATCGCATCACTCGCTTGCGAGTGCCCTACGATATCTGTGATTTTCTTCGCACGGTGTGTTTGTTTTAATGCCTTATATATATATATGCATGTACATTGTTTGCTTGGTTGCAAGATTTGCAGGGACATGACACCGACTCCACCTGTGTAATCAGGTCTGAGCGTGTTAAGACTCAATGGAATTGTTGAATGGGAGATAGTAGTTAGGTTAATCCTAGTCCGGTCTTTAACCCTAGTCTTAGTAGAATTTCAGTTTTCAGTTTTGAGTCGTAAGTTGAAATGTGATTCTGTTGGTTATATTATTTTGAAAAGGTAAATTTGCTTATGTTTTATTGTTAATCATTGTGTTTATTTATTGTTATTATTTAATATTTAAATATGATTGAAATTTATTCATTTAATAATTTAATACATTAGTTAGTTTAATTAGTTAAATAGTTGATCTTTAAAAGGATTTAACTATTTAATTAAATAAATTAATTAATTAGATTAAATTAGTAAGTGCATAAATTATATTATATTTAAATAAATTAAATTAGAATATGCATGTGAAATGAGTTTTCAATTTTAAATTTAATAAAATTAAATGAATAGCATGAGATTTGAAAGAAAATTGTTTTCAAATTTTAAAATTAAATCAATTAATTTAAATTGCATGTAAATTATTGAATGGTAAAACTTGCCGAGAAGTGGAGAAGATATTTTCTCAACAAATTCTCGACAAGTGTGAGAGTGCCATAATGGAAAAGAGTTGTTGAGATTTTCTTACGAAGGTTATTGAGGATCTCGGGAAATTGCACGGGGTTATTCTGTTCCCTCGGGGAAATTTTCTGGGCACTGGCAAAATTATTCTCTCTGTGTTAAAAATTTTGGAATTCTTAAGATTTGTTATCTCTCTGTTATTTGGGGTTGTGATTTGTTATATCTTGTGATTAAATTAAATTCTTTTAGAAGAAATCTGGGTGAATGTTTGAATGAGAAAGTTTTAAATTCTTTTAAGAAAATTTAGAGATTAAATTAGTGAGATTTGATTTCTTGTTTGTAAATAAATTAGAGTAAACCAGTAATCAATTTTTCATTAGAAATCTATAGAAAAGTGGAAGAATTTTAGAAGAATTTTTGAATTAAAATCCTCAGTTTGTCCTTAAAGAAAATTCTGGTAAAACCTACAGAGAAAAAAAGAAAATTTCATGATTACCAGTTTGTTTTGGAAATAAATCTAGAGATTTAGTTATTGAAAGAAAATTC
The DNA here is from genome assembly GCA_007258455.2 of Sequoia sempervirens. NCBI lineage: Eukaryota > Viridiplantae > Streptophyta > Pinopsida > Cupressales > Cupressaceae > Sequoia > Sequoia sempervirens. The sequence continues at coordinate 16,563 of VDFB02169021.1, forward strand.
TTTCATTTCTATTTTTTTTTTTGAAATTGATACAAATACAGTGATATACTGTTATGAAAATATTATATGTATATACAATAAAAAAAAAACACAGCTACAGAAATTTATAGTTATTGGAAAATTTATATATACAAATATGTAATTTTTACATAGTAGAGAATAAATTAAATGAGAGAAAATTCTTTTGATTTAAATTGCCGTACGGATAAAATCCGCAGGTGTGAAGATATTTAATTCGCTGGAATTTTCTTTTTTTTTTTTAATTTTAATATTTATAAATGTTATGTTTGTTGCCGATTAAGCAACAGGGGAGGGTTTCTCCTCCCAGCCGCCGCTCCCATGGAGAGGCGTGGCTGATGTGAGGGCGGCGCCCTCCACCAAAGAGTGGAGGTAGCGCTGCCTCACAGGCAGCGCATCCTCTCATGGGCGACTGCTCTGTGCAGGGTCAAAACCCCCCAAAAAAAAGAATTGTGTTAAATGAATTTTTATTTAAAAAAAACGAATATGGAATTTGGTAATATGTATAATGCGGAATTATATTAGGATTTATAATTTCGGTTTTTTATAAATATTTGTAATACGTGAATTTCTTAAATATAATTCGTTTATAATATTTTTATATATATATATATTAATTAAAATATATATTTAATATTTGTTATATAAAATTAATTTGATAGATTATGTTGCATGAAAAATTTAATGGTTAGTTATTTTTTTTTATATAGCTAGAATAAAATAGAATATTTAATGTTTTTACTTGTTATAAAAAAAAAATTGGAAAATCAATTTGGAACGAAATAGTATAATTTTCATATGAATTAGTGAATTTATTCTAGTTATTTTGATTGACTGAATGGATTTACTATATCCAAATCATAGAAAATTTTCTTCCTTGATTTACTATTAATATATTCTTTTATTTGGGGATAAATTGGGAAAGTTTTTAAACTGTTCAAGTCTTCCAGAATTAAATCGGTTAAATGGGGTTTTTTTTTTTTAATGTTTTCGATGTATTTCTTATTGACTTTGGGTTGTGAAAGAGCCAAACATGGTGC
>VDFB02169022.1:0-12668 GCA_007258455.2 Sequoia sempervirens
TGATCCTCATTTTATTATACAAGTCATGAAGTACTCTCGACACTCAAAATTTGATATTTTTCCTCTTTCCATCATTCACCTCACCTACCTCCCCACATGAACAAAACACCATTAATTCTCAATTAGATAACACACCTTCCATAAGATCTTGTGAGCATAAAAGGATCATTCAATAATGGGGACATGGACCTCTAGCAATAAAAACAATAGAGATGACCTAGGTTGGCATTAATGTTGTTAGGGTTACAAACCTTGTGAGAACCCTCACCACTATTAAGAGGATGATTATAAGTCACAAGAAATGTTCCCCAATGTCTCTCGGGTACATCTAAGAAGTTTCAAACTATATCATCTAAGAAGTCTTTCACTTGTGAAAAGTATTCTAGCATGATTACAATATAAAGGGTATAAAATGGAAAGGAAATCAATTCCCTCTACTTTAGGATTTCTCAAGAATGATAATATGAGATTTAGATGTCATACACAAAGAATTTCAAATATTTAAGTTATTGCAAAGCATAACTTTGGTGGGGTAAATGTCATAGATACTAATAGACTCATCGTTCCACACTAACAAAAAGGAAAGCATCTCACTATTACCATAAGTGAGAATAAGGCATGTAATACATCTTGTGCTATGATAATTGAAATATTAATGGACATAAAATATTGCATTATATTGGATAATTTATGTATATTTGCCAAATTAGAGAGCTAGGGTCAATATTTGAAGGAAAAACTATGTGGGTAGTAAGAAGTGTTTCAATTATATGTATTTGGTGTTGTCATTGATGTCAACAGGCTTATGTTTGTATTGTAATTGATGTCAACTGGTGATGGTTGAGAAGTTGTGATGCAGTTTCATTATGTTTCAGTTAAGTGTTACTAGTGTAAACCTCTAGTGTTGCTTTGATAATATTTTGTTTGTGTGTTGTTGTGTTCAAGTTGGTTTTTTGATAATGAGGAAGTGGTGAATATGATGAGAATGTGTCTCTGGTGCTTGGTTTCCAAGTGCTTTTGAGAAAATTTGAATAAAAGATGAAACAATGTGTTGTAGAGGTGTTTTGGCATATATAGTGGTGTTCTAGTTTTTCTCAGCATTTCTTATGTGTTGAAGATCTTCTTGTGCGGTTTGGCTATTTTGATCAAAAGTGTTCATAGATGTTATATCTAGAATTTCTTGGTTTGGATTGTTGTATAGAGAAATTTGTGTTCACCAGTGTATGAACTATGTGGCAGTTTTGTTTGAGAGAAATGGTTTTTCTTTGAATATCTCCATAGTTTGGTTTCTAGTTTCGTGGTTTTAGAAGTATGTTGATAAGGTTTATATCTACCTTCATTCAAATTTATTTATGGTTTGGTGCTCTGCAAGTTGATTTCTTGAGTTATAGTATGTGGAAGATTATCTAGGTGTACAAAATGAGTTCATTCTTTAGGTGAAAGTTGTTGTGAAGAATTTTTTTGGATTTCAGGGTGTTTGTGGAATATTCCAGATTGTGTTCAAGTGGTATTTGTTGTCTATGAGTCATCTTTGGATCAAAGGAATTGTGTAATTAAATGTTTTATGGTGTTTACACAGGTTTGGCCAACCTTGGGTGTTTACACTACTTGTGGATTTGCTTCAATGGTTTTGGAAGTGTGGTGTGGCATGTATGAGTGGATTTAGGACTGAGTTAAACTGTAATGTGGTCTTCCTTCATTCCTTTCCACCGTGGGAAAGTTTTGGTGTCAACCTGATTTGGATTTGCATAGTTGAGGTGCATAGTCAACCTTAGAGAATGTTTTCAAGGTTGGAGAAGGTATAAATAAGTGTTGTATTGATGGAGGATGTGTTTGTAAGGTGCGTGATGTGAATTGTAGAGGTGTGAAGTGCAAATTTGTGAAGTTTAGTGTGAGATTTAATGAGTTAGACTACTAGAAGCAGTGAGAAAAAGGTGTCTACAATCTTCAGAAAGGCTACGAATGTGTTGGTGATGTTGTGGTGGACTTTTATGTTGCATTGAGATGGATTTCTCACTGTAACATTCTTCTATTCTGTAATCTGGCAGTGAGCCATTAGCAATGAGCCCTCCTTTCTTTTGGGAAGTGATCCCTTCAACAGTGAGCCTATTGCATTCAGTGTTGCAATTACTTTATATTGTGAGCTAATCCTCATCGTGGTTTTTCCCTTATTGGGTTTTCCATGTAAATATGGTATTCTATTATGCATAGTGTTGATATGTTTTAGTTTTTATTATTTGATTTCATGCTAAATCATTCTAATAGATTAAAGGTTGTTAAATTTTATGTGGATCTAAATATTTATGGGTTTTGATGATTTAATGTACAACTAATTCACCCCCCCTCCAGTTGTCTTGTGCATTCAACAATTGGTATTAGAGAAAGATTCCTTGGAAGAAAGCTTAACCACTTGAAGTAGATCTAGGATGGTGCACAAGGGAGATGATCCTCTATTTATGGACCAAATTATGCATTTTGGAAGACAAGGATGGAAGGTTTTTTGGTATCCCTTGGATATGGAGTTTGAAAGTTTGTTGTGACTAGATACACTATGCCTACAAATGGTCTAATTAGTGATGATGAGATCAAGGCCTATGAAAAAAATGGTAAAGAAAGGTATGCTCTTTTAAGTGGTCTTTCTAATACTAAACTTGTGAAAGTTATGAATTTGAAACCTGCTAAAGAAATCTAGACAAAGTTGGGAATCATTTATGAAGGAGATGATAAGGTCAAGCAAGCTAAGATGTGGAATCTAAAGATCAAGTTGGAAAATATGTGGATGTCAAAGGATGAAAATATTACAAGTTACATGCAGAAAGTGGACAAAGTTGTCAATTCCATCTGAGGGCTTGGTGGAAATATTGAAGATGATGAGGTAGTAAAAAAGGTATTGAGAACTCTACCCAAAGCTTATAGTCATAAGGTTTCTGCTATTGAGGAATTTCATAATCCAAATAATTACTCTAGAGAGATCAACTACTTGGCACTTTAACTGCTTTTGAATTAAGAGATTTTGGTTTAAGTAATACAAAAGTTGAGACTACTTTCAAGGCTAACAAATCAGAAAATACTGAGGAATCAGATCAAGAGGATCTTGATGATGTAGAAGCAAACTTTGTGAGGAGAATGAAAAAGGGTACTGAAAAGTACAAAGGTAAGTTACCTTTCAAATTTTTCAATTTGGAAAGATAGGTCATTATGCTTCAAGATGTCCAAAAGAGATTTAAATGAAAAGAACAAGGAAAACAAAGGTAAAGAAATTAAGAAAAGTTATTATGTTAGAGAAGATGCCAATATATCTGATGATGAATTTGGCTATGGGGATGATGAGGATAGTGAATTCTTTTTCATGTCTATAAAAGTTGAATCTAATTCTACTAACTCTAGGAGACGTGTGAAGGAAAGTACTCCAGAAGAAGGTCATAATGCTATGGTGACTTCTTGTCATGCTAAAGAGGAGAAGAACTACTGGATCATAGATATTGGATGCTCATATCATATGATCGGTGAAAAAAGTAAGTTTATTAAACTTAAAAAATATGAAGGAGGTCTTGTTAAGTTTGGTGATCATACATCTGCTAAGATATGTGGAAAAGGTTCAATCAATTTTGATGGCAACCATAATACATATTATGTTCTTTATGCTAATGGTTTAAGAAATAACCTCTTGAGTGTTAGAAAAATGGTAAAGGATATAATCATATGTTTTAGGATGATGGATGTGAGATCAGAAAAGGCTCTGAGACTGTGGTTATTGTTGGAAGAAGAACAATTGAAAATGTTTATCATCTTAAAGGTGTTAATGGTCATTGCTTATGACTCATATTAATGAAAGTTGGCTATGGAATAGAAAGATGTGTCACATCAATTTTGATAGCCTAGTGAGAATCGGTTCAGTTCAAGCTATGAGAGATCTTCCAAATATTATAAAGCCCATCAATGATATCTAAAAGGAATGTCAAATTGGAAAGAAAGAAAGAAGAAGCTTCAAAATCAAAGAACAATCTAATACCAGACTGTTGGAGCTGGTTCATATAGACCTTTGTGGTCCTACCAAAGTAAGAAGTCTTCAAGGTGATAGGTATTTCATGCTATTGATTGATGGTTATTCTAGAATTACTTGGGTTACTTTTCTCAAAGAAAAATTAGAAGCCCTAGATAAGTTTAAAGCATTCAAAGTTATGGTTGAGAATGAAATGGACATGAAAATCATGTGTTTGAGGTTTGAATAAGGTTGAGGGTTCACCTCCAATGAGCTTAATAGTTTTTGTGAGAATCATGGAATAAAAAGGAATTTATTTGCCCCTAGGACTCCTTAGCGGAATGGAGTGGTTGAAAGAAAGAATAGGACTATTTAGGAGGGTGCAAGAACCATGATGAAAGAGGAAAACCTACTGGAAGTCTACTAGAGAGAAGCAATTCATACTACTGTCTACATACTTAACAAAGTTAAAGCAAGAGTAAATAGTGTAAAAACTCCCTATGAGTTGTGGTATGGAATGATCCCTACTATATCAAATACTTCAGAGTGTTTGGAAGTAAATGCTATATCAGAAGAGATGAAGAAAACTTAGAAAATTTTAATACAAGATTTGATGAAGGTATCTTCCTTTGATATTCTACAAGAAGCAAATCTTACCGATGCTAAAATAAAAAGTTGAAGAAGATTGTTGAGAGTGCAAGTGTCAAATTGGATGAAGACTTGCAAAAGAATTATATGGTGATAGATGGGTATAAATTAGATGATTCCTCTTGCAGAGAAAATGACAGAGATGGAGGTAAGGAAAAATAAGTTCATATTGAAGAGGAAGAAGCTCTGGAAAGGATCCCTAAAACTCCTAAGTATGTGAAGAAGAATCATTTTGAAGATCGGATTATTGGTGAAAAAAGAAAAGGTGCTTTGACAAGGAGAAAAGCTGCTATGGCTAATGAATAGGTAAACTTATGTTTACTCTCTAAATTTGAACCTAAAATAGTGATTGAAGTATGCAAGGATGAGTATTGGATCAAGGATATGGAGGAAGAATTAATGCAAATTGAGAAAAATCGGAATTGGGAACTTGTCCCAAGACCAACAAATAAGAATGTAATTGGAACTAAGTGGGTATTCCAAAACAAATTGAATGAGAATGGAGAAGTGGTGAGAAATAAGGCAAGGCTTGTGTGTAAAGGTTACTCACAAGTAGAAGGAATAGATTTTGAGGAGACATTTGATCCAGTGGCAAGAATGGAAACTATTAGAATATTTTTATCCTTTCGTGACACATAGGGTTTAATTTATCAAATGGATAAAGTACGCTTTCTTGAATGGTGAGTTAAATGATATATGAAAACTTTGAAAGTTTGGTTATCGAGACAAATGGATAACGTGTATATTAAAGAAGGCATGTTATGGACTAAAGCAAGCTCCAAAATCTTGGTATGCAAGGTTGAATAGGTACTTGATACTGTTGTCAATAGTTTTGCACCCTGCTGAATGCAATATTCAGCAATCTACTAAAACATGGAAACCTTCTTCAGATGTCGGTGATCTGAATGAAGAAGGAATCTCCAGAGTGAGCTGGTTCTCCGAATGATAAATTTTACTCTAAGATGTTTTGAGGGAAAAGGGATAAAAGGATGGACTGATAAAACTTAAACCAATTGATGATTAACTTATTACTTCTGACAGAAATTAAATCTTGCCACTCACAACAATTCCTTGATTTACAATAGTTCCTACAATCTCACCAATGCATGATTTCATCAATAATTCATATGAAGATTCAGAGACATCGAATACATCATATAACCTGAAAACATGAAACTCTATGCAGAAAACTCATAAAAGCAGGACATTAAGGCTTCAAAATGTTGTTACCAGTCTTGAGACAAGAAAATGGAAAGAACTCTGTTGTATTACTGAAACTGGAAAAGAATTAATCAATCTATGGCCGGGTACAAAAGGGTTCTGAAACAAATGTAGGCGAGGGCTGTCAGTGGCGGAAGGAGGCTAAAGACTAAGTCTTTGAGCAACTCAAGAAACCTGATCACATTCGGAGAAAAGAAACTCAAGGAAGGGCTGCATCTCAGCATAAGCGGAAAAAGCATGTCAGCGGCACATGATGAACTGTCAAGCTCTAAAAATGAGCCAGATCTGTAAGCACAAAAAGCCAGGAAGAGCACCTTATCCCTCAAGAAGGGCCCAGAAACTAGACAGAGGAGGTCAGCAATGTCACAAAATGAAAGAATCTTGGCAATTATAAAATATTACTTCGATTCTGCTTTATAGGATTGCAGATTTGCACAATTTGTCTATTTTTTGCAATTAAAGATTAAAAAAAAAAAATTCAAAAAAGAAAACTTCCTATCCCTCCATTACAAAGCTTTGATTTTCCACAAAACCATAAAAAATATTACAAAATTATCTTCTCATCTTCCTATCAAAAAACTGTCATTGATTTCTCTAAAATCAATCAAAAAAATAGAAACCCTAAATAGGTAATTGACCTTGAACAAAAGGACCCTAGGTCATAAGGTAATTACCATAACATTTACATTGAAAATCCATATTCAAGCCTTCATATTTCACTAAGGAAAAAGAATAAGTCTTAAAGACTTAACCATGACCTAAGCACATAAAATAAGTCTTAAAAGACTTAACATATAGACGAAACACACAAATTTCGGCCCCCCCCTCAAATATCAAAAATTAGACTTGGATTAAAACATAATGCAAGGATTATCCCATGTGCTATTGACCGAATATTCTAGATCATCATAAGGTTGAATTAGGGTTTCAATCAAAACGAAGTCAAACCCTAATAATCACTTCATTTCGCATTCTCCACTTTGAAGGAATAGAGCTCTGCCAGTTAACATGTCGCTGCCATGATTGAGTTGAACTCGAGCTTCTTGTGTTTTGAGACTTTGGTTTTTCCTTCTGACAGTTGAAAATTCATCTAGGTAAGCTTGCTTTTATATTATTGAAGTTCTTTCACTTATTCCTAAAAAAATAAAGATCTTAAGGCCACGACCTGTTCATGCACCTCCCTGATTTGCTTCACACTCCTGTGCTTTGATTTTCCTTGGCCGACACGAGCTCGAACTTCAGTTGAAAGCTCTATGAGAGAGCTTCGTGGGTTATGACTTTCGCTTCCTGTGCACAAGGTGAGTTGTGTGTTCATAGACTCTATGGCTTCGTATTTTGTTCACTATGGGCTTATAGCCACGGCTATTCACACTCTAATACCCCTGCCTTATATTTTTTGTGTTTATTTTACTGTGTTCAAACAACTATTAAATCTCGACCACCAGTTTGAGAGCTCGACTCTTGGCCTCTGGAAGCTCCTTGTAGTTCTCTTGGCTGTGGCTAGGGTGCTTGTCCACAGACTTGAAATGGTGAATTACACTCAAGCACATATTGTCTCTTTAAAAAGAACTTGACCATCTCCACTTGAGACTATATAGCCATGTATAGGCCACCATACATGTGTTGTAGAAAACATTATTAGAATTTTTGGGCTCGACCCAAAACAAAACTCACCCTCTTGTATCTTTGAAGACAAATCTGCATATGGGTATTTGAAATTTCTAAAGAAAATTGTATTTCCTCCATTCTGAAGCTTGATTTACCACAAAAATTCGCATTTTGTATTTAGCTACTGTCTCATGCAAAATATTCACATGGGTCATCGTGATTATTGCATTTTTTGTACTTTAAATGTAACCCTGAAATTGGGTATTTGAGATTCAAACTGCAAATTTATTTGTATGATTCTATTCATATGGGCTCAACCCAAAACAACTAGTGGTTTATTTTGATATTTTGTATGAGAAGAAGACTCACATGGTGAGCTGGAAACACACCTGTTACCCTTAATATGCGCATGCACATAGCTCAATCACCATGGTTTCTTTTGCACTTTCAGTTGCAAAACCCATACTTGGTATTTGTTATTAAAATCGGGTTTGACCTCTCTCCTACTTCTGCATTTTCAATTAATCATGTAAAAACTGGGCTTCTAAAGCATTCAAATTTCTTACTTTCAACACAATTCTGTATTTGTCTCTTCATGAAGCAAAAATGAACACAGACTTATAAAATTATGGAAATGAAACCTTTATTTGAACTACAGCCATATGCTTCATGCTGCTGGACTCCATGTAGAGATTTTAAAAGAAACATCATTATGCTATAGACTACACCTTATTTGATTCCCTCAATGCACAATCAACACCTCTGAGACACCTTTGTTAATCTTGTCCTTTCCTTATCATTCTGAAATAATCATCCATATTGCATCCCCTGATGTTGTATTTATATTACCAGTCAAGATAGAACTGGCCATTCATTTGTCACTTGAATGCACTATTTGTCTTTCGTACCCTTGAGCTTCAACATGGTACTCTTCATGCATTTTTATGTTCCACTTATTAAACTGCTCTTTGAATCTACTCTCTTTCATGATGAAAACTAAAACAAAACTTCTCCCTTAAGGCATAGTGTATGCTTGTTCACTATCCTTGACTGTGAAAAGAATGAATTGAACCTCACATGACATATATGATTACGATTAACAAAGAACATGAATTATACAGCAATGTTTGATATAAATGTACTTAGCTGAATTAATTGAGTGAACTAAATTCACTATTCACCTATAGCCTTCAGAAGAATTAACCTGATCGTTATGAATGCACAGTTGGTTTAGTAGCTCGATAGATAATTTTGTTTACTCTTTCAATTGTATTTCACTTCCTTTGATGAACATGATGGTGTATTCCTTAAATCAGCCCATTTAATGAATAGGGCAGCATGCCGAGCTCTACCCTTGTGGGAGCCCGTTTTTCTCCACATGCTTGGTCTACAAAAAATGTTCAGCTTCATGACTTTACCTATACCTGCACAAGGAAACAAACAATGTTAGCATAGAAAATAGAACATGATGATCATTAATATTCTTCAAATATTTTTTTCCTCACGCATGATTCTTTTAATGCATGATAATAGTGATTTGCACTATTAGGTACTCTGTGAGCCTGGCACTCACTACCATGGTCATTTGAGAAGAAAGGTGCCATTCGACATCAAGAGTCAATAATCGATGATAGTTATGTCATCATATATGTTTAACTTTGCATCTTGGGTGGTATGTGTGCTGTGGTGATATATTATGTGATCCACATCTGACGTGTGGATCTCTGATTCAATTCTTTATACTTTTTCATTTGAAAGAAAAATCATTTAAATCTAGAATGTATATCATTACGATTCTGAAATCAAAAGAAACTTTATAAATCTTGATCTTTTGACAGAAATAAATATTGTTCAAAATGCTATTCGCTCATTGCTCAATTATACTTTGCTTAATTACAGGACGTATAATTAGCCTCTGAATTTGATTTTCTTTTAAATACTATTTTTATTGTTCAATGCATAAATAATCAAAGATACAACAACAACAAATCTACATTTTTACCTCATGATGTCAATAACATTAATGGCTCCACAAGTAATTGTAAGCGAAAAAATTAAATTCTTGAGATACAACAAGGATTCAATAAAGGTACCTTAGATAGTAATATTTATTTCAAAGTTGAAAAAGATCAAATCTTGATTGTGGTTGTGTATGTTGATAATATAATCTTTGGAGGAAATGAAGCTGTGTAAGAAATTTGTAGAAGAGATGTAGGAAGAGAGATTTTTATGTTTGGGGAGATGAATTTCTTCCTTGGACTACAAATCAATCAAACAAAAAAAGGTTATTCATTTCACAATCAAATTATGTCAAGGAAATGTTGAAGAAGTTTGGAATGGAATATTCTAAACCAGTATGTACTCTTATGGTTACTGGTTGCAAGCTGAGAAAGAATGATGAATTTTCTAAGGCTTATCAGAGCAAGTATAGATCAATGATTGGAGGACTTCTATACCTAATTGCTACTAGACCGAATATCATGCATATAGACTATCTATATTTCAAAGTCTAAGACTACATGTTACATTGAAGGATATTAGATATGACTTTTTCTCAGAGACATAGTTTGTCAAGATACTAAATTTTGATGCTTAGATGATACAAGTTGGGCCCGGGTTGCGTGGATGATGGAAAGTACCGTTAGTGTGCATTTCATGATGCAGTTAATTGTCTTGTCTAGCAGAATCAAGATTGGTTTCTTTATCTATTGTAAATGAGAATATATTACAGCAACATCTTACTGCAAGCGGAGTCATTAGCAGTGAACAAACCTTGAAGGATGTAGTCAGGTATGATGAGGCAAGTTTCTATTTTTAACAGTAAGCCAGTTTCTATTAACGTTTGAAAGAAGTCTGGTAGTGTCAAGGAAAAAAAATATCTCAATCCATCCTTTTTTGAGAGAAGGTTACGGAGAATGGGGTGAAGCTTGAGTATGTTCCTACAAAGGATCTAGTTGTTGATATATTCACTAAGGCTCTTCCTAAGGATTTTTTGAGTATCTCTGGGAGAAGTTAGGGGCTATTACCCCTTCTTCTTTGAACTAGATGCATAATGATATTCATCAATCCAGTGGATCCCAAGACTCATTCCTTATTTTGGACTAATGTTGGAGGCTACCTCTTAGAGGGAGTAGATAGTTTTTATAGTCATGGGGAGTAAGTGTTGGTGTAGGTTAGTGTTGTCCTTTTTCAGCTATGTTAAAGGATATATGTAGTGGTTGCTAGTTGGTACAATTTCTTGTGTGCTCCTAAGGGGTAGTATGCAGAACAGTAGAAAGGAAAAGATGTTGTAGAGCAAGTACAAGCATGATTAATGTCAAAGGGGGAAAGTGAGAGAGGAATGTGTCATCTTTTGTCATTGATGTCAACTAGTGATGGTTGAGAAGTTGTGATGCTTTGATTAGTTTCATTATGTTTTCATTAGTTAAGTGTTACTAGTGTCAACCTCTAGTGTTGCTTTGATAAGATTTTATTTGTGGGTTGTTTTTTTGTAGTTTATTTTGTGATAATGAGGAAGTAGTGAATATGATGAGAATGTGTATATGGTGCTTGGTTTCCAAGTTCCTTTGAGAAAATTTGAATAAAAGAGGAAATAATGTGTTGTAGAGGTGTTTGGTCATACAAAGTGGTGTTTTGATTTTTCTCCACATTGCTTTTGTGTTGAAGATCTACTTGTTTGGTTCAAATATGTTGATCAGAAGTGTTCATAGATGTTATATCCAAAATTTCTTGGTTTAGATCATTGTATAGAGAAAGTTGTGTGAACTGTGTTGTAGTGTTGTCTGGGAGAAATGCTTTTGCTCCACATTTCTCCACAATTTGGTTTCTTGTTTTGTGGTTCTAGAAGTATGTTGATTAGGTTCATATCTACCTTTAGTCAAAGTTGTTCATGGTTTGGTGCTTCGCAAGTTGATTTCTTGAGTTACAGTGTGTGGAAGATTATCTGGGTGTACAAGATGAGTTCATTCTTCAGGTGAAAGTTGTTATGAAGGAATTTGTTAGATTTCAAGGTGTTTGTGGAATATTCTAGATTGTGTTCAAGTGGTATTTGTTATCCTTGAGTCATATTTGGATCAAAAGAAGCATGTACTTAAATTTTTGATGGTGTTTACACAAGTTCATTCGACCTTGGGTGTTTACACTAATTGCATATTTTCTTTAGTGATTTTTGAAGTGTGTGTGGCGTGTATGAGTGGATTTAGGACCAATTTAAGGTGTGATGTGGTTCACCTTCATTATTTTCCACCGCGAGAATGTTTTGTTGCCGACCTAATTTGAATTTGCACAATTGAGGTGCATAGCTGACCTTGGAGAATGTTTTCAAGGTTGAAGAATGTATAAATACGTGTTATATTGATGGAGGATGTGTGTGTAAGGTGTGTGATGTGAATTACAGAGGTGTGAAGTGTAAATTTGTGAAGTGCAGTGCAAACTTTAGTGAGTTAGACTACTGGAAGTAGTGATCAGAAGGTGTCTACAATCTTCAAAAAGGTTGTTAATATGTTGGTGATGCTATGGTGGACCTTTTTGTTGCATTGAGATGGATTTCTCACTGTAACATTCTTCTTTTCTGTAATATGGCAATGAGCCATTAGTAGTGAGCCCTTATTTCTTTTAGGAAGTAATACCTCTAGTAGTGAGCCTATTGTATTCGGTGTTGCAATTACTTTATAGTATGAGCTAATCCTCGCCATGGTTTTTCCCTTGGGTTTTCCACATAAATCTAGTGTTCTATTATGCATAGTGTTGATGTTTTGCAGTTTATGTTATTTTCTTTCATGCTAAATCATTCTAACAGATTAAAGGTTGTTAAATTTTATATGGATCTAAATATTTATAAGGGTTTTGATGTTTTAATGTACAACTGATTCACCCCCCCTCTTAGTTGTGTTTTGAATTCAACAAGAAGTACGTTGATGGAGGACATGCACACTAACTCTTATAATTTTAGAATTTAAATGTCTCCAAATCAGCATAGCATGGTACTCCATTATATGTTCCTAGGATCATTATCAATTTGAAGGGTCAAACATGCCATGAAATTAATTAATAGCCAAACCCTTGATGCTTGGGGATCAATAGTGTAGCATCCCATGGAAAAGAAGTTTGATGATTCATAATTTTCCTCAAATGGTTAACTCAAGTGGAGCATATGGGAAATTATTAGCTTCGTGATTATATCAACTTAGGTATGCAAAAAATTCTAACA
>VDFB02169023.1:0-12304 GCA_007258455.2 Sequoia sempervirens
AAAAAAGGTGACAAAGTGCCCGACAGGTCTGAAAGGGGTCTGGGAAGCTAAAAATGTGTCTAAACACAATAAAACGATGAAAAACAAGCCTCAAATAGACAAAAATAGGTTTGGGGTCCAAAACCCTAGCAAGACAGCCATTTAGGGTTAAAAAACCCTAATTTTTAGGCTTAAAAGGGGCCCTAGGGGTCACTTTCAAGTCATTTTCACACACCTCTGCTAGCAAACTTTGAGATTCAAGCTCTGACCCTCTGACGATATGGTGCAACGACAACTTCCTCTACACATTTCGGACCGAGTTCGAACATACCAACGGCCACCTAGCATCGGGGCACCGATATGTGACCCTTACCTAAGCTTAATTTTTTCATTTATCGCATTTATTACTGGTATAAAAGAGAGCTTGCCTCCAGCGGTGCTATTATAGCGCTTCTCGGCATTTGAATTGCACCACGCCAGGCCATTTTGCGCTGCAGCAGTACAGTTTGGAGTTTAGAAACTCCCCCGCTGGGCTCGGGCTCGGTGGGCCGATTTGGTTAAAGTGCGTCGCGGCGGCGCCCTTTTCATGAAAATTGTGACGCTGGGGATAAAGTGCGTCGCAGCGGCTCTATTTAGTTCGTTTTGGGCTCACGCGACAGAGTTTGAGCAAACTCAAACTGCGATGCCTTCAAAAACTGCGCCACTGGGAACGAGTTTGGAGTGTTAGGTCAGGATTTTTCAAAAAAAATTAACATGCTGATTTTCCTTGATGCAGGACGGGCCTAGGGAGCTCTATTCTCAGGAGCACCGGTCACGGGATTTGGAAAGCATCCTACAGGACTTGAACGACAGAGACCAAGACCGACTAGGAGTTGCTATTTTATGGCATATTGCGTACGCCGCGCCCGTGCACACACACCTAGGGATGCTATCAGCACTGGCCAAGAGGTGGAAAAGCGAGACATCATCGTTTCATCTCCCTACTGGCGAGGCGACCGTCACCCTGAAGGACGTCTGGCGCATTCTACGATTGCCCATTCATGGCTGACAGGTGATCCATGATATGGAGGAGGGATGCGAGTGTTGCATCTGAGTCCTCGCTACACGAGACATTATTTACTGTGAGGGGCAGATTGAGCTCAAGCAGTACAGGGTCATCGCACCTCCCTTCCGCTGGGTTATTGCAATGACTATTTCAAGTTTGGTTGCCCTAGACAGACGAGGGCGATACTTCAGTCCGGGTTGGGGATACTGCTGAGAGAGGATAGTCTGAGATAGGCCAGTTTGGTTCACATGGGGGCCTGTCTTTCTCGCTTCACTTTACAGGGATCTCCATGAGTACGTATACATGGACGGTAGAGCGCTGGGAGCCGGAGTGACACTTCTTCACATTTGGGCATGGGAGCATATCTTTGTGCTACATCCACGTGTTGTTCTGGTTTCAATGGGGGAAGAGGATGCCCTCATGGCACTATATAGAGGTGGTGTGTCCTTCACACACACTGGTGAGCATGGGATCCCCTACTAGAGGCGGGTCTTGGACGAGATGCTTGTCTTTACTTGGCGTCCATACCTTGGTCAGCTCAGATGGGCCAACGATGTTGCACAACTCTTCTATTGCCGCCAGGATCGATACATGCAAGGCTAGGAGCACACGATGATTGAGAGATACATGCCCGGGCGCGTACAACATCAGTTTGGAGAGCCACAGGATCGGCCTGATGACGGTTATGTAGCCGTCTTTGCATGCAGCATGACACAGATAGCATAGGGGCCTGGTATTCCTACCACAGAGGCATTTGACAGCTTTCGGTAGTTGGTAGCCAAGCCATGTGCTTATGATTAGGGCTTGGTAGATCCAGGCACCACACAGGCCTACAGAGACTAGTTTAGACCTCCTCTTCAGTTGACCATTCTAGGCGAGGATCCAGAGGTACGTAGGGTCAGAGGCAGGGGAGAGGACAAGGACTGAGGGTCGAGATTCGATAGGATCCACCAGGGGTACCCCCAGTCCCACCAGGTCATGGGGATTTCCATATGCAGGACCAGCAGCAGGATCCGCAGTCCCACCACCACAAGCTGAGGGTGAGGATCATCCCCGCGCGCAACCATAGGTACAGCCAGTGGGGCAGGCAGATGCACGAGATGACTTGATTTTACAGTTGCAGGCCCAGGTCCAGGTAGTGACAGTAGAGAGAGACCAGGTGAGGGCTGAGAGAGAGTAGCTAAGAGCATAGAGGGATCAAGCTGTGCAGCAGAGACAGGCTGTGGACCTACAGGCAACCACAGAGCTAAGTCGCAGGCAGCAGATTGAGAGCATGACAGCCTCCTCGTCCCAGGGTACAGTGCCAGTATGATCTTATAGGGATGCTATCTGAGAGATAGAGTACTGCCGACGGGCCTACCATGACATTGTACCTAGAGCAGACTGGGTCCCAGAGTACTCAGAGCAGGCCACCCAGAGACCACTAGAGGTTCACGGTGACAAGGGTGAGGGCAGCATTCACGGAGATCGAGCGTGATCCAGATGATACACACTTTTTTTACCTTATGGGCTCATTTTTGATAGCCTGATAGTTATTTTGTATCGATTGACACATATGTATAGTGATCCAATTTTATTCTTTGTACTATGACAGTGATATGATTGATGATATGACATGAGCCAATTTTGATGCGATCTACTATGTACCTTTATCTATGCATGTATGATTTATTTCTATATGCTTTGCGGTGATGTTTTATGGATGCATTTATTTCTAATGATGTATGTGATGCAATGATATGATGTGCAATGATGTTATCTATATGATGATTTATTTTATGCCAGTGCAATATGTGATATGAGTTTTAAATGTATAATGATATGATCTATGGTATATGTAATGATGTGTGTAATATTTTATGAGAAATGTTATTATCCTAAATGATGTATGTGATGCAATGATATGTTAATGCAAAGTGATATGATGATGTGTAATGCAAACGTAATGTGATGATATGATATCATTTATGTTATGCAAGTATGTATGCGTAATGAATTAAATGCTTATATACCTATTGCTTATGATTATGCAAAAATAATTATGGAATGCTTTTGTAGATGCTATGTGATGATTTAGATGGTAATATGAAATGATTATGAAATGAAAAATGAATGTTTATGCAATGATTGATATAATGATATGAGATGCACTATAGTGGGTGAAATTCAATGTCATGGATGCACCTATTGAAGAATGTTTATGATAAACTGTAATTAATGCGTATGGTTCCCTTTATGCCATGTGCTAATGATTTCTATATGATATGCTTATGTAACATGCTAATGATTTGTGGATGCAGGATCGATGATGATGATGGTGATGATGATCAACTGTCATAGTACCTTGTTAGTGCAGTTAGTAAGAAAAGAAGAAATCATTTCAACAAGACACAAGATTATGCAAATGCAAATGATGATGATGATGATGATTATGATGATTACTTGCCGAGGAATTGGGATTTTCAAAGGGCCAAATTTTCTTATGTTTGATAACACATGTGGTACGATGCATCAAGGTATAGAAAATCAGGATGGCGTTGTACCTAGTGTGATGGACTTTGACTTGAAAATCAAATAGGAGTATTCTTGTTCACACCTGACATATGGAAACCTTGCTAGGATGTACCTCAGAATTTTCAAACACCTTGGACCAAAACACGGAAAGTTAAACCTATCCCTGTAATAGTCAACAAGTTGCCCTTGACCTCTTCCATACATACCTATCAAAGCAAGTATTCACCGAGGTTATATTACAAGAACGTCCAACAAGCACAGCAGACAAAAGATAATGATCGTTGCCCCATTCCTATTTCTCTAAATCCTTTTTTTTGGGATATCATCGAGGCATCCTTGGAATGAGCACAAATAAGATAAGTCAAAAGATAAAGACCAAGTAAACAAACAAATTGATGCTCTTCCATACCGCTAACGGAAAGAGGATGTGTTTTCTAAGATGATAACCGAAACTTATTGACAAAAGATAATGCCCATTGTAGGAAGGATTCATCCTAGGACATGTTAGTGGATGACGGCACATCATTTCGTTTATAAGGGTTGATTGATATGGGACCAATTCAGATGATGTGTTACCGATACGAAGAGATAACCAACTTGCTTACGCACTGTCTTAGACTTAAGACCTAACATTTTGAGTTTTCACTTTTAAACCTGCTAAACTTGTTTCCAACTGTTTCACCAAATTTTGATAATGAAGATTAGTTTATTATGAGTGGTGTTATTGCGGGTGCAAGCAAGATGAGGCAGATGGATTTTTTCAAATATTTGGACGTTTTTGGAGTTTTGCAATTTTTGGGTTTTTTGGATTTTACAAATGTTTTGATTTTCAAATTTTTAGATGTTTTGGGATTTTCTGAGATTTTGACCAAGAGACTAACCTAAAGACCTATCCTAGGGGTCTCGAGGACTAATCGGCCAGATGAGGCACTTTTACCTCACGTTATACACCACAGAACCATGGATTCGATTCGCGACTTGACTAATTTACAGATGGAGATATACATGATGAGATGTCGGCTTATTATAGCGGACTCTATAGGACTAACCTAAATGTCTCGAGGGATGATCAAGATCAATCCTTTCCCTAACGTTCAAGCTTCGAGAGGCGGCGTGGATTCGACAAGGCGACACTTGTTTTATTTTGATGTTTTGATTTTTTTGGATTTTTTTATTTTACGATTTGAGGACTTTAAGAATTATACACGAATCCGATCCGATGAGAATGTGCCCCCAACATGATGCAATAGACTACTCAGATAAAGGCAGGACAAACTGACCTTGAGAATGGGCCGAGTAGTACTAGGAGGGATCATGATACGAACACAGGACCAAGCTATGGTGTAGATGCGAGTGGATGAGTGATGAATGGAGATGAGATGGATGATGGAAGCGACATGGAGGGATAATGACAAACAAGTTGTAAAGATCACGAGGTGGATGGAAAGGTGCTTATTGCAAAATTTTGTTATCTAGGTTTTTCAGAATTGCTTACTTAAAGTGCCACGAAAGTGGTTTCACTATAGGACTGATTTTTTCTCTTTACTATTTTTGATTTTTTGATTTTTTGTTGTCCGCAAGATGCTGTTTGCGGTTTTCACCCTAAGTAACCATTTTTTCATAACTTTTTGAGTTTTTGGTTTTGGGTTCTATACCTTGAAAGGGTGAGCATAAAACTTTTTTGAGATGGGAATATTCATGGAGGGCTCTACTTGAGGTTCCAACCGGGTGTTGATAGCTGATATACTAATTTATAACTTTTGTGATGACAAAGGTCATTAACCAATTAAGTTCGAACTTACCTTCTTCTTTGGGATTGGGACATTCTTGATTTTCTTTTAGACGGAGTTCTCTCCGGAGCTTGGAAAGAAGTCCTACTTCTAATTTTTCTTGTTGCCAGCTTAGTTTGGGAGTCTATTCTAATAGACTGCCGCGGATGGTTCGAGCATCAATCATTAAGCTCATCTAGTAGCTCGGCTCATTTTAGTCTTGATACTACGTATTCTTCATGCGTGATGAGGTTTTGTAGTGATATCTGAGGTGGGAGCTGGAATCTCTCAATGGGAATGCGGCCGATTCGTAGACCAAGAAGGAGGGGGTGAAGCGGTGGGTGTGTGGATGTTAGTTGATAAGCCCGGAGGGAAGAGTTAAGGCTGCAAGGATTCGATCATGACCTACGTCATTGATTGTTTTCTTGAGGATTTTAAGGATGGTTCTGTTTGTGGCTTCTGCTTGGCCATTGCCTTGGGGGTTGTATGGGGTGCAAAAGTGATGTTGGATTTTTAATTTCTCGCACAAGTCGTGAATGTCTTGGTTCTTGACTGGTGTCCCATTATTTGAGATAATGGCTTGTGGGACCTTATTAGCGGCTTGAGATGAGATAGTTCGGGATGAATTTTGAGATCTGCTTCCTGGTGATACTCGTCATGGGTATGGCTTCTACCCACTTTGTGAAGTACTCAGTTGTGGTTATAATGAATTTATGGCCATTGGATGAGGTGGGTGTGATTTTCCCAATGAGATCGATTCCCCACTGCAAAAAGGGCCATGGTGTGATAATAGGATGAAGCCCTTGAGCGAGACTGTGGATAATCCCCGTACTGTTGACATTGTAAACACCTTTTAGCAAGATCATGTGCTTCTCTTTCCATTGTGGGCCAATAATACCCCATCCTCAGGAGTTTCTTGGAGATGGTCATTCCACTCGAGTGTGAGCCACAGATACCATTATGAACCTCGGTTAGAGCGGTTAATGCCTCCTCAGCATTTAGACAATGTAGCAAGGTACCTTCTATGCTTCTACAGTATATGGTATCACCTAGGATCACAAATCTGGATGCCTTTTTAACAAAGGTTCATTTTAGGCTCGATGGTAGGTCAGCAGGTATGACTCCTATGTGAAGATATGTGTAGATGTCATGGTACCAAGGATCACCAGGACCAACGATTTCACACACGAATTCTGATTCTGGTACCTCGCATGCGGGAACGAGAAACTGCTCAATCAGAAATTCATATTTCGGTACGTTGTGAGGGATGTCTAATAGGGACCCAATTGTAGCCATGGCATTAGTTGCTCTGTTGTTGGTTCTTGGAATCTGCTCAAATGTTATGTCAATGAAGGATTCCTTTAGAGTCTCCACCAATTTCTTGTATGGAGTGAGCTTATCATCCTTAGTCTGACATTCATTATTGACCTGATTTATGATCAACTGAGAGTTTCCATACACCTTGAGAGCTATGATGTTCCATTGCACTACTATCCTGAGGCCTATAGTCAAAGCCTCATATTTCGCTATGTTGTTAGTGCAAGGAAATGCCAGTTTGTATGACTTTGGTATGCAATCCCCTTGTGGGGTGATGAAGAATACACCAGCTCCTAATCCATGTTGTGTGTATGAACCATCGTAGTATAGTTTCCAATGGTTAGTTGCGTTGAGGTTAAAAATGGATTCATCAGGGAATTTTGAGACAAGAGGATTCTCAGAGTAAATAGGTGCTTCTACTAGTTGATCTGCAATAACCTGTCCCTTGATTGATTTTCTCTCCACCTACTTGATGTCATACTTGGACAGTATCATTACCCATTTTGCCATTCTTCCCGTGAGCATTGCTTTTGATAGGAGATACTTGAGGGGATCAATTTTTGCGATGAGCTTTATCTTGTGTGCCAACATATAATGTCTGAATTTTTGGGATGCAAACACTACTGCAAGGCAAGCTTTCTCGATGAATGAGTAATTTAGCTCATGGCCAGGTCATTGTTCTCGATATAGTAGATGAGCCTCTTTGTTCCCATTTCATCATGTTGAGCAGAAGAGCTCAAGGGTTCTTTATTAACGACACATAAAGATCAATGGCTTTCGGGATGATAGGTAGCGTGCTGCTTGGTGGTGTCGATAGATATTCATGATTTTTAAATGCTTCTTGGCATTTGTATCCCACATTTATCGCTACCCCTTGTGGAGTAGGTGTGAATATGGATTCTGCTTGTTTGCCAATTGTGCTATGAACCTTCTAATGGATTGGAGCCTTCCTTGGAGACCTCTTAGTTGTTTTAAATTCCTTGGTGCTTCCATCTTGAGGATTGCTTTACTTTTCGGATCCACCTCGATACCCCTCATGGAGCTATGTATCCTAGCAATTTACGATTGTACGCGAGAAGGCGCTTCTTGGGATTTAGTCTGACTTTGTATTCCTCTAGTCTGTCAAAGATAGCACTCAGGGTTGCTATATGATCTTGTCTTTTCTTTGACTTAGCTAGAATGTCATCGACATAGTCTTTGAATATTTTATGAATCATAATCACAAAATATCAACGTCATGGCCCTTTGATAGGTTTATCCTGCATTCTTTAGGCCAAATGGCATCATGTTCCAACAATAGGTCCCCATGGACAGAAGTGCGAGAATCCATGGTATGTTTGCATCTTATTTTGCTATTGTAGTCTGGTTCGTATCACGAATTTGTCCATTAGTGATAGCATCTCATGCCTATTTGTCATGTCCACTATCATGTCGATGTTGGGAAGTGGGAAATCATCCTTGGGACATGCTTTGTTCAATTCTCTGAAGTCTGTACAGATTCTGATGGCTCCATCAGGTTTTGAAACAAGTACCAAATTTGACACCCATTCTGGATAATCAATTGGTCGGATAAATCCTGCATCTAGTAGCTTTTTGAGCTCCATTTTGACCAATAAGGCGATTTGAGGATGCATTTTCCGAAGCTTTTGTTTGACCGGCTTTGCTTCTAGATACACTGCTAAATGATGAACCACTTGTCTTTGGATCTATCACGGCATGTCAGCATAACTCCATGCGAGTTTATTTGTCTTTCCTTTAGGAATCTTTGCTAGAGTTCTTGTTTCTTCGATAATAGTGATTTCCACATAGAATGTGATATGTAGGGTCTCACGATTCCTAGGTTGGTTTCCATTTTCAGCCAAGAGCTAGCGGCTTTTCCTAATGGATAGCCCTTAAAAGGAAGATTGAATCCTTCATCCTCGAGGCACCTTAGAGGTTTTCATGGATTGGATCACGTCCTTTCTTTTACTATTTTGTTGTTTGTGTCAGAGAGTGCCACAATGGTTTTCACTCAAGGAATTAGATATGATTCTTAGTTTCTCACTTTTGCGACTAAAGGATTCAATCGTTTCCCCATAATAGGCATGTGTGTCCAACTCCATTATAAACCCTACCTTGTGATCCCCATCTGGAAGGTTATCTCTCAATCCCATGAATTCTGAGAGTGCCTCATCATTTTTGAATGTATCAAGAACTAGTGGTCCTCGTTGGTCATAGTCGATTAGTTGGGGGTAGACTAAATGGATCTCATGATTTTAATGATCAGATTCGAAAGATAAGGTACTAATCATGCAAAGGGTAGTGTCCTCAAATAACCTAGGTAGATTGGATATGGTATCTTCATCATCGCTACTAATATAGGGCTCAATTATAAAATTATGTATGTCTCTACTTATGGATATTGGTGAGTGTACTTGTGTTAGTACTGGCTGAGGAGAAATATTAACCTTTCTAACTAGAGAATCTCGACCATGTATGGTTATACTTGGAGGGGTACATACGAGGCCAATACTTCCCATTTGTGTCTTCAGAATGATAGGTATTATAAACCCATTGTCATTTTTTCCAAGTCTTTGATTTCTATCATACCCCATTGCGAGCATCATTTGTAATCCCTTGCTTGTCTCATCCATTGGTAATTCAGGTATCGGTCTTTCATCTTGATACAATATGTGAGATGGATCTGCTTCAATAACCTCATGGCCAAGGTCTCCCCATCTTGTGAATACGGGATAGTCTTCAAGGTAGGTTTGTGATGTGGAAGCTTTATTTTCTTGTGGATGTCCTCGTGATCTAGGAGATTGTGGCAACTCTCCTATCACAAAAGCATTGTTAGGTAGTTTGTAGCTTCCACAACCATCCTCCTGGATGATGAAGCTTGATATGTCGAGGGTGTGGGGATGAGGGGGGGATGGTGAATGTCTCTATCATGAGAAATTGAATGAGTGGCCGAGTCGTGTATGGTGTGGATGGGCCCTCATCATTCTTTGGCACTTGGGGGATTTTGTAATACTTGGCTTCAAGATTTTTGCAATATGAAAATGGTTCGGGATCTCCATGGATGGTAACCTTTTGTCCATTATGTGTAAATTTCACACATTGGTGGAAGGTTGATGCTATGGATTTCATCGCATGGATCCATGGGCGTCCCAAGAGGATATTATATGGCAAATTAGAGGGTCAAGACGACAAGTGGTTTCCATGGTGGCCCTACTTTCGAATAGGGAGTTTAATCGTGCCTCGAGACACTCTTTCTTGATCGTCATATGCTCTTATAGTGATGCCCTTTCCTTTGTCGATGGAATCTTTTGATATTTTCAACTGCTTGATGAGGCTAAGAGAACAAATGTTCAAACCTGCACCTCCATCCACCAAGACCCTTTTGATTTTTCTCTTGTTTACAATGGATTCCAAGTGAAGTGTGCGGTTGTGAGATAGTTGGGCAGGGAAATCTTGGTCGGAAAATGTAGGGAGATTAGGTGTTATGATATTTGCGACCATAGCTTGGAATTTCTCTACATCGAGATCTGCAGGGACAGTGGATGAGGCTAATGCTTCACCAAAGGATCTTCTTATCTTGTTGATAAAGAGATTTTTAATAACTCCATGATGGAGATGTGAGCAGTGTTCTCTTGAGTTGGTCTGGGACATTGCCAACCGGTAAGAACAGATTTGAATGAAGGGACTCTATTTGGTTGAGATGATCACGCAGTAGTGACTTTGCCACACTCATTGGTGACTCAACATTCTTGACATGAAGCCCTTGATGGTGATGACCATGGAGTCTTCATTAGCGAGGAAACAATTGATTTTACGTGCACATGATTTACACATCCTTCCCTTTCTCCTTTTTTATTCCTTTGTTGCCATGATTGACGCCGGATTAGGTGTAGATTTTAAGATCGATTTCGAGTATTAGGTTGTTCCACGTTTATGATTTTCTTGTCAATGAGATCTTGGATGATGTTTTTGAGTTTCATGCGATTGTTTGTGGTGTGGCCTTTGATTTTATGAAATTCACAAAGTTGATTTTCGTTATACCAAGGGGGTTTGACATCGGGTTCTTGGTAATTCTAGAATGTAGGAGGCTTGACGAGTTTTTCATCAATCAACTTTTTCATTATGTCCTCCTGTGGTTTCCCCAAAATAGTGTACTTTCATTTGGGATAACTTTTGCATTGGGGTGGTCCTCTTTGATCATTGAGGTTATTAATGGTTGGATTGTTGTTGGGTTGGTATGTTGTCTGATGAGTGTTTTGGCATTGATTTTAGATTTGTGGTGCGGGTGTATGTTGGCGTGGGGCACTAATGACCACCTTGGCATCAATGACACCATCATTAGTAACATTCATGTTTCTTGCCCAGGTGCGAGGTTTATCATTGTAATTAGATGGTGGGCAATTGTTTTGTTGTTCGTGATATGATGTTGATTCCGCGGGTTGAGTTACAAGGGCTCTTTCGATGCTGAGCGCTTTGGAGATCAATTGTTCATATGTGGGGATGCCTTGAACCTTGAGATGAAATTCCAAGCGGCTTTCAAGGTTGGCTATGATGGTGCAAACTTTTTGTTCTTCTAGCATAGTCCACTTACTCTTATTGGCCTTGGATCGCCATCATTGAAGGAATGAAGCAAAAGATTCATTCTTTCCTTGTTTTAGAGCATATAGTTCTTCGAGACTGACATCCATTGCAATGTTACATGCGTAGTTCCTAATGAATGCATCCCTAATTTCTTGGAATGTTCTAATGCCTAAAGGTAAGCGAGAGAACCATTCTATAGTGGGACCTTCCAAGCTCCTAGGGAATAGCCGCATCAGATAAGTATCGTCATATGTACGTGCCTCCATGCAATGAACCCAGAATTCCCTGATGTAATCTTCAGGGTTTTCCATCCCTTGATATTTGTCAAATTTTGGGATCTCAAATCTCTTGGGGAATGGTTTCATCTCTAAGCTCCTATCAAATGGATAGGGACACAAGTTGCTTGGCGTTTTGGTTGTCCGCCCTAATTGAAGGTCGAGCACTTGTTACGAGAGCAACCTGAGTTGTGTCGTCACATCATTTTGGGAATCAGGGGGTGGGATGAAAGTGTTTTGAGGTGTTTGAATCATGTTTTGGATGGATGGGTTAGTCGGTGCGTTGTTTGATGAGAATATTTATGTTCTAGCGTGATTTGGAAGCTTCCACACCTTTTGTATGAACAAGGCTTGTTGTTGATCTTGCTGTTGTTGTGCTAAGATTTGTGCTTGTTGTTGCACTTTTTGTTTTGCTTGTTGTTGTTCCAACAATGCTTGTTGTTGGGCTGCCAATTATGTTGATTCTTGTTGCTCTTGGTATTGCTTTAGTGCTTGTTGATATGCTTACACTTAGCTACTTGTGCAAGTTATTATGATACTTTAGCACGCTTGTGACTTGTGCTTGTGCTACTTGTTGCTGCAATGAAGTTATTAGCAGAAGCGACCTTTGTGCTTACAATGCTTGCGCAGGCAGCAAGCTGACTTACGTTGTTGTTGTTTTTGTTGTTGTTGTTGCAGTAATGCTTGGGCTTGTTGCGCTTGTAATGCGGCTTGTGCAACTTGTGCGGCTTGTTGTATGGCTTTTTGTTTTTGCACTTGTTGGTATCCCCTTTGAAAAGTGGCTTGCAATGCTACGTTATATTGACTTGATGTGGTGGAAGTTA
>VDFB02169024.1:0-23826 GCA_007258455.2 Sequoia sempervirens
TTGGCACCTCAAATAGGATGAGAGCTCACCTGAAGAGAAAGATTGTTTCTATGCCCCAGAAGATTCAAGCTCTCAAAAAGAGCACCCAGGATATGTGCAACCTTGAAGCTGAGCTTTTTGATACTTTAAAGTTCTTAGGTTAGTTATGGTTTTGCATTAGTTTTTGTGCTAGCCTTTGTTGGCTACGGGCTTGTGACTGTGGTCTCTTCTGGTCTTTTCTATTTTGAAGTCATCCTATTTTTTTGGTTACTGTTATGCTTTATGTTTATTTAACTTGTAAACTTTGTGGTTTTGGGTCCCTGTAAAACCCATTTTTTCCTTTATCAAAAACAATAGATTTTATGTAATTTATTAATGAAAATTTGCTTCAAACTTTTTAGGAACAAAGTTTAAAGTTGCTTCAATGAATATGTGTTTTTTCTTCAATAAACACATATTCATTGATGTGGTCCCAAAACATGCATTCATTGTAGGGGGTCACACATTACAAGATTAGGAATCAAATAAAGTTATGGCTAAAATAGGTGCAAGTGTCCATGCATGAAGCCCTTTGATGGCACTCCAAAATCACTATACATGGCAACCCGAATCCCTTCTAGTATTGCACTAATCTGAGGGGTATTTTAGAACATCAAGTGTCAATTAACTGAGAAGCTTTGACATCCTCTTCATCCAAATACATTGATCTTTCCACACTTTCCAAACCCTCCACATCCACATCCACCCCTTCGTCTTCCGCCACACCATCTCCCTCAATACCGAAGGCTGATCCTAATATCATGATCTAGGACCAAGGTTGTGAAGAGTACACATTGAACATAACCTATTGCATCACTAAAATACCCAAGTCTCCAAAGGCTTATGGTCAACCTTGTTTTAGAATGGAGCCTAAAGAAATTTTTAAGGTTCCTCCAACAATGATCTTCACAAAATGGGGTGAATTGAGCAAAGAAGACATTGAATATTTATCAATGTGGATTTATAAAGACCTAGAAGATCCATCCCCATTACTAGTCCAAATATATGGAAAGGCTATGATATGGTGAAGGCACAAGGCTATGAAGAAACTAGTGGCCTTGGTAAAAACAAAACTGGAATGTGAGAACCTATTATTCCTTCCCAAATACCAAAGCTTCTTGGGTTAGAGTTTGGGCTACCCAAATACGATGATCAACATACCAATGTACTTTTAGGTGAGAGCATGAATTTTTCTGAAAGTGTTGAGACTATTAAATATTTCCTTACCGAAACTGAGTCGCATGAATGGGAATTTGGTTCCCAAAGATCCTTGAGTGACTATTTCCTTGATGAAATGTTTCTTGAACCCGGTGAACTTTCTTTTGATGAGCGATTCAGACAAAGGTTCAAATTTGACCTTCCTAAAGACACCCCTAAAGTCCCATTGAAAAGAGAAGAATGGGTAGAACTTGTTTTGCCTCGCAATAATGATAAACCTGCACCATCATCTGATCATATTGATCATCATTCTAACACACTTGTCTGGCCATCTGACCTTAATGACCATCATTCAAAATCATCTGACTCCTGACATGATACCATTGAACATGATTCCAATCCATTTGTCCCCTATTTTTCCAATGAGTCTAACTTATCTAAATCAAGTAAAGGAGAATACTAGATAAAATCTGAATGGGAGTTGGAGGACGACAATTTCATCTTTACCCTTTCCAAATCCGTCTGCATGCTTTTTGCATCCTCCCCACCATTTTCCAATACTAGTGATGCTATCTCCTTGGTCTACCCACACCTAATTGATTGGGATCAACAAGGCCCGCCAATTATGGACATATTTCAGAATGATGAAGTTATTGCAAAATTCATTAGACTCCATGAGGGCATACCAATTGGGTACCACAAGGATGAATTTTCCATAGATCTAGATTGTGCAACATACTTTGGGGAGATTATGCAATCCTCTAGTCACAAAAATAAAAATAAAAATAAAACAAAAAGGACGTCATATTTAGGTGAAAACTGAAAGGCACCTTTTGATGATATAAAAGTCAGAATAAAGGACATATTTGAGGGTGAAAACCTCTTTAAGGTGCCCAAGGATGGAGGATTGAACTTTCTCCTCGTGACACAAGAAAAATCGGCAATGCTCACTGAGGACACCATGGAAGTCAACATAGCCACAATAGAAGATCCCAAAATCATTCTCTTTGCAACATCTTTGACAAAGGAAGAGAAACCTAAATTTCAAAAATTATTTTTAGAATGTAAGATTAACTTTGCATGGTCTTATGCCTATGCTTGGGTTTGATCTAGAATTAGTCTTACACCATCTACCCTTACTTCCAAATGCCAAGCCAGTAAAATAGAAGCTGTGATAGATGCATCCACAAATCACCTTGTTAGTTAAAGTAGAGCTCAAGAAGTTGTTGGATGCAGGATTCATAAGATCAATAGATTATGCTAAATGGATTTCAAATATTGTATATGTCACTAAGTCAAATGGTCAAATACGCATTTGTACAGACTTTCGAGATCTGAACAAAGCATGTCCAAAGGATGACTTTCCACTACCCAACATAGACATCAGAGTTAATCTTACAGCAAGACACGATATGTTGTCCCCTATGGATGGTTTCTTAGGTTATAATCAGATTCAAATTGCCTCAAAAGATCAGCATAAAATAACATTTACATGTCCCTGGGGTACATACTGTTGGAACATCATGCCTTTTGGCCTCAAGAATGTAGGTGCCATACATCAATGAGCTATGACGACAATATTTCAAGACCTCATGCATACCTTAATGGAAGATTATGTGGATGACCTTTTGGAAAAGTCTTTGACACACAAGGATCACCTCAATGTGCTAGAATTTTTTTTCAAAAGACTGGAAGAGTACAAGGTTTGCTTGAATCCTAAGAAGTGTGTCTTTGGTGTGACATCAAGAAAACTTTTGGGATATATAGTTTCTCATAGAGGCATTGAAGTTGATCCTGCAAAAGTGAAAGCCATATTAGAGATGCCTCCACCAAAGGGAATAAGTGAGCTAAGGACATTGCAAGGAAAATTATAGTCTATTCGACACTTAATTGCACAACTAGCAAACAAGTGCCAACCATTTCAATATCTCCTACACAAAGATATCCCCTTTGTATGGACTGATAAGTGTCAAACAACATTCCAATAGATCAAAGATTATTTATTGTCACCACTTATCCTAGTGCCACCTATTCAAGGAAAACCTTTAATTATGTATATTTCTATAACAACTTCAACACAGGGGGCATTGCTTGCACAAAATGATCATGATGAGAAGGAAAGGGAAATATACTACATCAGTCGCACATTGGTTGGATATGAACTTAACTACACACCTTTCACATTATGCCTCCTTTCACATTCGACAGATATGAAAAAATGAAGAGAGGAAAACAAATTTCAAACAGAAAAGCAGAAGAAAATAGGCTTAAAGCCTTAGAAATTAACTAATGTAATTTCTATGTACTAATGTTTTTAATACAAACAACATTTGATTTCAAATTCATTATATCTCAAATGTTCCATCTTATATTTTATTCTATGAAAACAAATTCACTATTATAGTATTGTACACTAATTCTTACATTTGTGCAAGCCTTACATGCAACTATTATTCAAAAAATCTATAAAACTAACACAAATAGGATTTCCTACACTTAATGCATTTGCTCCTTAAACAATTCTAAAACACAAAAAAGACCTTCCTAACAATTGTCAAGTTATGTGTTCTTCAAAATAATGATGACAAATACCATCAATATTAATTTCTACTTCCATTTAATTATTTCTTTCCATTAAGTAAAAGTTAATTTATTAATTTCCAAATATAATTTCTCCCTTTTCTTTTTATTCAATTTTTTTTTTTAAAATAATAATATAAATTTAACTATTTCAAATTCTAATTAAATATCTCTCGCGTAATTTAGATAGATTATTGAATAAGATATCTAAGCTAGTTCTTAATCCATACACATATTTATCCGTTTCAAACCAAAAAAATATTAAAAATTAAAAATTTGATCCTTATATTTAGCTTCTTGTTTTTACAAGACTATTGCGCTGTGTTTCAGCCGTACCATGCGGTAGACGTTGATCACTGTTGCTGTTATTATATTATTTCATCTCGATTATGAGCAGCTCGTTGTGGCTGCACTTGTCTTTTGTAATTTTTAGCTTAAACATATTAAAAAGAAAAAGCTGTGTAAATTATTTGTGCTGTGTTATCATTATTATTTGTGATCGACGAATATATTTTTGCACAAAATACGGGACAAGGCATTAATGCACCAGGAGAACGGAAACATTAATTACTAATATGTTTTTGTTTCAGTTACGATTCGATTTTACAGGCAATTGAAGAATAGAATTTACGTAACAGTAACAGGAACCATATTTCATACTCTTGGACGCTTGTTTTACTGGCTTCACACATACCATTATTAAAGTTTCAAATCAGCCAATTCAGGCTGGGCTTAACCATCACACGCTAAGCGCTGACCGCGCTTAAGTGGCTCCGGTGGGGCCAGCCGTAAACTGTCCCGTTTCACTTCCTTGACGGAGGCCGTTTCGTAGGTGCTCATAAATTTAACTTTTTTCAATCGCTTCTCCCGCCCACCCGCACATAGCTTAAAGTTACCACGCTGCAGAAGGTTAACGATATGGGTGTTATCACCATTCAGCGTAGTCCCAGCCTGTGCCAAAATAGGATCTTTCAAACAGAGCAAACGTAAAAGAATGGAGGGTATATGAATTTCGTCAGATATTGTAGCTGGAAATGCTCTGCTAGACATTTATGCAAAATGTAGAAGCAAAGACAAGGTACGCGAACTATTTGACCGAATGCTTACAAAATGTTGTCTTATGGAATGTTAAGATTGCAGAATATGCACAAAATGGGTTTGTTGAAAAGGCTTTAGAAACTTTCAAGCAAATGCAATTTGCAGGTGTAAAGCCAGACTCCTCAACCTTTGCTGGCATCGTCCCTGCCTGTGCTGAAATGGAAGCTTTGGAACAGGCTGTGCACACCCATAATAGCTTAAAGGATAGAGGAATTTTGTCAGATGTTGTAGTTGCAACTGCCATGGTAAACATGTATCCATAATGTGGAAGCATAGACGAACTCTTTGACGGAATACCTCAAAGAAATGTCTTCTTATGGAATGCCCTGACTGCAGGATATTCTCAACGTGGATTTGTTGAAAAGTTTTTAGAAACTTTCAAGCAAATGCAATTGGTAGGTGCCTTTAGGATAATATATAGTGTAGTTTACATAAGGATAAGGCATTAAGACTTGTTGAATGGATTCCCTTAATTGTCTTTCTACTAGTATGGTTTTCATGACTTATGTGAATGTCTTCTTCATTTAAGAGTCTAGAAAACAATTTATCATGATTTTCTTATAGATTTCAATTGTACCATGTGATTCAAGACCTTTCTTAAAGGATAGGACTATGATGTTTTCTAACAACCCAACTTCCTTCCTTTCTTGTAATATTGGGTGGTTTTATATCAATCAATGAGAAAATGAACTACAAGTCTATGCTCTAAGGTACATAACAATCATGAATATTACACTATCTTGACATCTTTCATTGCTAAGATGAGAATCTTATTGTTGAAACCAAAATATTAAAGTTAGTTTTTAACTTTACACTCAATAAAATCATATAAGGACAATCATTTTTGTTATTCATGATAATATTTTGACTGGATGACAAGGTTATCAAGTAGCGATACTAGATGTATTTTGGGACTATCTCCTATATATGTGTGGTATGGAACTTTTAAGTAATGTTAAACTATCATGAAAATCCTCTTAGGTGATACAGGACTAGCCAGTTGGTGATCAATATCTTATAAGAGTGAAATGGTAGACTTTTACATGAAATAACTTTGGCCTTGATACTAGCATTTATGACACTCTTACTCTTGTTGAGATAGTTCTCTTAGTTTTCATGGTTGACTTTTAATTGATGCCTAACAACAATGTGGAAACATTCATAATTTAGTACCTAATGAAATCCTACATATAACCTATTATTATTATGATTGTTGATTATGATAAACTTAATTAGACTATCTAAGCACATGACCATCCTATAAGATTTATAGTAGCCTTAATAACCATGAGTATACTAAATGTTTATGGATTTCATGATTTCTTGAGAGTATCAGTTTTTCTATTGTTGTTCTCTATAATGACACAATGATAATACCTAAGAAATTAAGTGAGCATCTAACATAATTATGATAATAAACTAGCATGATTGTTATCTTATGGAAACATTGACACTTCTACTAGCTACTATGAAGGAATTATAACTCATGTTGATAAGAGGCATAAAACCTATAGAAGTGGTGCATTCTTTTATTTCATGTCTTTCCATGATAAAATCTACGTATTTATAGTAGAGTATTTGTTGTCTTTAACTCCTTGACAATTCTTCATGTCAATAATGGCTCTATAGATACCATAAAAATATTCTAAAGGTGTGTCATCCCCATGATGCTATTAGGATAGCCTAAGCAAGATTGTAGTCCATAGTCATTATATAACATCTTTTGTCTATGCTAGTCATTATATAACATTTTTTGTCTATGCTAGTCATTATTTAACATCTTTTGTCTATGCTAGTCATTATATAACATCTTTCAAGTCTATGATTGATAGTGTTATTGTACGTGAAGAATTATTTTGCATGGTAACTTTATGGGCTAAGTAACTAACTTCTATTGTGTTGCATTATTTCTTATTTTAATACCATCTTATTGTTGTAATATTCTTAGGATGTCATTTATTGTTGACAACATGGTTATTCTTAAATGGTGTTGACTATTCACCTAGTTTTGTGACATACTTTTCTTCTTTCTTAGTAGATTATTACCCTTGTGAGGAATATTTTTTTACTTATTATAATCATAAAGTTGGTAATGAGGAGATAACTCACTATCTAGGGTTTGGTGAAAGTACTTGTCAAGGTTATTTTCAATTGCTCTAAGTGTTGAATATTGAGCACCCAAAGAAAACAACCATCTTTACTATGTAGGACACTTATGTAGGATTATAAACAAATTTATTTTTGTATCCAACCATACTTACACCCTAATGGTGAAATGGTGAATATTATGAAATAAGATTCTTTATGGCTTGAATTAATTTCTTTGATCTAGAAACAATGATGTTAACCATTAAATAAGCATTCCAACTACAAAATGAAAATCAATGATTATACTTGCATGCATGTCAAAAACTAAATCACCCTACTAAAATGATATTTTTTTTAGGAATCTCATAAAAGATAAGCCCTTATAATTCTATCTTTGCCCATAGTTGAACAGGTATGCATCTACAACCTAATTTTTCTTAATTTCCTAATATATTAGGACCCATTTATCATGATTTCCATGTAGAAATATAAGGTTTTCACAAGTGTGATGCTTCTTTAGAATTGATATTCAAAATGAGGTTCTATATCACTACAACTAGTTAACCATAAGGTTAAAATCCAACAAAATAGATTTTTGAAGAATATTTCCACATTCTGAGGACCGACACCAATTACACATATTAAATCTAGTTTTCTCTTTACAATAACTATAGGGAGATTTTGATATCATACACCACATGTGTTGGACCTTGTAGTAGACATTACACACCAAAAAATCCTCATATGGCTTTTATAAGGTTTATGGTTCCTACTTGACAACTGTAGCTCTATCATGATAGCAAGGTGAGGGTTTCCAACACATATCAAATTAATAATTTTAGCCCCAAAAGTATTAATAAAATATTAAGTAATTAGCAATCTACTAAAGGGAATCTAATGTTGCATTCAAGGTAGGCCATATATCCAATGATCCTTGTTCAAGCCTTCATTCTAAACTACCTTCTTTCCATCCTTTAAATTTCAATTCTTGGCCCAAATTTATTATTTTGAAAGATAATAAAGGGTTTTAATGTTTCAAGAAGGGTTTGTAAAGGTTGTAGATACTCCAAAACAACTTACAAGCTATTTCCAAGACTATTTAATATTTTCATGAGAGTTTTAGGGGGTTAATCTCATGGTGAACACACAGATAATTTTATAATGTATGAATGATAGTAGCATTTCATAAAAAGTCTCCTTTAACACTCAAATCAAGAATTCTAATTATGGTAACTTAGACACTTGCTAAGAAAGAAAATACAAACAAGAGGTGTATATGAGAACCCAACATAAAAATATTTAGGGTTATCCTTAGATAGTGAATCTACCCTCAATTCTTAAAGATTGTCTTGTAGGGACCACCATCAATAATGATCTAGATTGCGACTGATAATATTTTCCATGTCCTTAGTAGATCAAGATAGATTTTGAACAAAATTTAATGATCATGATAGAAAAGAAGAAGGAAGAATAAATATTATTGAAACAATCCTCTAGGATTGAAAGAAAATATAATGGAAAAGGTTAGAAGTGTGAGAAGCATCGAGAGAGTGTACCAAGAGGGATGCAACTGATAAAAACCATAGTACTGGGATAGGTAGATCCTTAATACATACATGGAATTCATGAGTACTAAAGAAATAGAATGGTCTGGAATAACTTAAATTATAACTATAGAGAGAAATCTAACTAAAATGATAAGGTGGTTGAAAGAATATAAGGAAACAATGAACTTAGAGAAGTTTGATCTTATTCGTAGGCATACTATAGATGTGGTTTCTATGGTGAAGAAGAGGAAGTAAATAAGGGAGGAAGTAAAGAAGTTGTTAAAATCAAAGAAAAGTTTCTAAAGAGTCCATATAAGTAGCGAATCCTCAATATTTGTGAAGAAGAGGAGATAATATTTTGCAATAGGATCAAAGAAGTCACCGAAAATTTAGAGTTTTCCAAGAAAGCTTTGGAGATGATAGATGGGAGAAATTCTTAGGTTGAGGAAGAAAAAAATCAAATGAAATAAAATATAAATCAATTACTAATGATATGTTATCAACCAACACATTCCTCAAGCTAAAGACACACTTTGAGGAGATGAACCTCATGGACAAAGAGTCACCTCCCATGTTGTTAAAATCAAGAAAAGTTTCTAAAGAATCCATATAAGTTGTAAATCCACAATTGGATTAGAGAAAGAAAGATCAAGAAGCAATTGTGTATGAGATTTATTATAGATATTATGAAGTGAGTTCTTAGATGTTAAATTTCCAAGAGATAATGGTAGAGAAAGGACTTTGGTCAAGTAGAAAAGGAGGGAAACTGGACAAAGAAGCCATGATAAAGAGAGAGAAATAGATCCAAGAGTACATAATATATTAGGAGAAAGGATAACCCTAACCATACAAAATAAATTAAGAACACCTTTACCTCCTCCAAATATGGATACACATATGAATAAGCTCCCTATTTTTTGTAAATACACCAAGGATGCTAGTGAACATCTCTTTACTTTGGATTTTCCTAGGAGTGAGGTTGGCAGTAATGGTGACTAGACCCAATTATATGATTTTGTAGAGGCTCTCAATGATGAGGCACTAAGATGGTGTATTAAAGAATTCCCTAAGCATGATCAAACATTGAAATAATTGAATGACTTAGTTTTGACAAATTTCCATTCACCCAATGTATGAAAATAAAATAAAATAAAATATGGAAGATCATAAAAAATGAGGAAAATTAGTAAAATATTATAAAAAATGATTTAAAAGTTTGGTTAGAAAAATGGAAGAAACCTTGACATAAAAGAAATGAATTGAGTGGTTTAGTTTAGGATTAAACCTAAGAGGTCACATTATAACAAAAGAAGATGAGAAGATTTCCTCTTTGTATAGGGATGCATTTGAATTGATCACTAGAATATAATCCTAGTCAAATATAAGAGAGAATGATTTCTAGTAGGAAAGGATGAAATTGATAATTTCAAATTAGAGTTGGAAAATGCAATGTTGAAGTAAGAAGTTTTAATGAAAGGTGAGAAGGTGAGACTGCTCCCCCACCTAGAAGAAGTGGTTTAGTTTAGGATTAAACCTAAGAGGTCACATTATAACAAAAGAAGATGAGAAGATTTCCTCTTTGTATAGGGATGCATTTGAATTGATCACTAGAATATAATCCTAGTCAAATATAAGAGAGAATGATTTCTAGTAGGAAAGGATGAAATTGATAATTTCAAATTAGAGTTGGAAAATGCAATGTTGAAGTAAGAAGTTTTAATGAAAGGTGAGAAGGTGAGACTGCTCCCCCACCTAGAAGAAGTAAAATTTGGTTTAAAAATTATAGTAGGGAAGAACATATAAGGAATACAAGTTTGATAATCAAAGTCACTAAGATGGCTACCGCACTAAGAGGGGAACTTAGAAATACCCTAGAAAGATAGTAGGTATATGTACTATAAAATATAAAGGGGGACATACATGACACAAATAGGTGTACAAATGAGAGTGCAAGTATTAGACCACTTAACAATATACACTATGTGGCACCACAAATTCAAGATGTAGGACCCTCAATGGGTTACCATGATAACCATTGAGAAGGAGTTGGTAGGGGAGGCTACCATAATAATAATACAGGTATCAAAGAAAGATGAAAGACCAAAAACCCAAAATATTATAACTAGAGTAAACTAGGACATTATGCTAATGAGTGTAGAAAAACAATTGTAGGAAAGTCCACATGTGATTTTTGTGATGATAAATCACATGATATTTAGTTGCACCAAATTTAATAGTTCTATAGGAATGTGTTGGCACCATGATAAAAAAGTAAATAATTGTCTGGTCTAAATGTAACCTACAATGCTGAAGTAGTAATGAATAACTAAAGTAAAGGAGCAAATATTAGATAATGTAAGAAATCAAATATAGAAAAAAAATGAATAAGAGAATCCTCATTGACCAAAGAGAAATTAGAAAAATAATATAAAGGAAAAAAAGAAAAAACAAAAGTAAAAATCCATGTAGAAATTTATGAAAAAGAGAAACCTAGGGTTGGATTAACAAAAGCATATCATAAGAGAATCTTATGAAAGTGAAGAAGAAAAAAATATTTATAGATAAGGCAGAACATGATTTGGTGATAAGGAAGTCGAAATAGCTAAGTAAGAAAAACTAAAAAAGGTAGGATGACAATAAAGGCACATTTCATAGCAAAGTATGTCTATGCTAATTACCTACCAAAGCTCCCATTTTGACACAAGCGGAGAGAATGTTGGTTTTACAACTATCAATTTTATTTACTTTGAAAAATTTTAAATCTTTGTTAACAAATCCATTTTGTTCATATCCTACAATCATGACATTCTATGAGACCAAATTTCTTTGAGGAACATTTTCAAACAATTCAAGTGCCTTGTCTATGCTTGCACATTTTGCATACATCTCTATCAAAGTGGTTACAACTATAACATTTGGAAAAATTCCTTTATCCTCTATGCTTTAATGGATTTCCTTACCTTATTCCAAAGTTCCCATTTGACATAGGCTACAAGGATGTTGGAAAATGTGGTAGAGTCTAGCTTTAAATACCTACCAATCACATTTACTTGAAAGTTTCTAAAGACCTTTCAACAAATCCACTTTTTCAATATATTGTAATCAAGTCATTCCATGAGAAGATATTTCTTTGAGACATTCTGTCAAATAGTTCACATGCCCTATCTATGCTTCCACATTTTAAATACATGTCTCCTAGGGTGGTTGCAACTACAACATTTGACAAAATTTCTCTATCCTTTATGTTGTGATGGGTGTGCATAGCCTGTTCCAAAGCTCCCATTTTGGAAAATGCAAGGAGGATACTAGCTAAGGTTAAGGAGTTTGGATTTACACCTGCAAATTGTATTTTCTTGAAAGTTTCTAAAGAGTTCTCAACAAACCCATTTTGTGTATACCCCTGCAATCATAGCATTCCATAAGCTCCTGTTTTGGCACAGGTTGGGACTAAGCTGGTTTGAGACCCTTTTATTGTGTGGTGTTCCCCATGTCTTCTAACTTATGCAATGTGGTAACTTAAGTCATGTGCGGATGGGGGGGATAAAACGGTTTAAAAAAATTAAATTTCATGTTATCCACCAAATGACCTTCATTAACAATGAATATAAATGGGACGGGTTATGACTGAGGCCTATTCGAGCCACCTAAGTGATCAACACTTAGAGTGTGCTCGTTAAGCCCAGTCGTAGAGGTGTGGGGCACCAAGAGGACTAGGCTTAACCAGTACATTCTAGAAGCATTGATTACTTATTCAAGGGAAATTTCCATCCTCCATACCAATGCTAACCATGACACTTGGGACCTTGCTACCCTCAAACTCTACATTGACCTCTAAACATATTGATAATCATCATTACCTCAAAGATAACCATGAATGACAGAAGTATTATCAAGATCAATTCCACACACCTAGTCATCCATAGGACAATAATATATCCATTAATAATCGCATATCATTTAAGCATTGTCATTAAGATCTCAAGATTTTTTTCATTAAGACCATCATAAAGATGAAAATTCTATTTAAATACAAAATCTTGTCAAACATATAAAGTAATTTGTCATTAAGGAAGAAGATAATAATTGTAGCATAACACTTTTGCATAGTTATTACTTCACTTCATTGTGTAGTCCAAACAATGATCCTATAAGGACTACTACACTATGGTGATAAGAATAATCACACTAATCTTGTGATGATAAAAAATTAACTATATGGCTTTATGTTTTCATCAAGCCATGTGCACTATCATGTCCCATTCTAAAAATTAATTTCTAGGGTTTTGGAATTATTCCTTAACTACCAAAGGGTTATTAATACAATTGCTATAGTCAAAGTGTCATGGAAGAAATGGTGTTATTAAAGGAATTTGACAATCAAGGATGGTTGTCCAATCTTTAAATCCTTATTGCCTACATATGGAGACAATCTTAAACATTCAAAGGGACTTCAAAAACCACACTAGATTCAACATTAATCACATTTCTAATCAAAATCCTAGCTAAACCATAACATTTGGCTTCTTCAAATACTTTCAAATAGAAACAAGGGGTGCCCACTAAGGTAGAAGAGAGCTATTCTATCAATTTTGTTATAAAAGATAACCAACATTCAAATATTTTCCACACATTACATTCTACCATAACAAGTAAAGGGGTGATCATCTGCAAGGTTATCAATTTTGATGTTGTTCTAAGTAACTAAGAAGATAATCATACACCGTTTAGACACTATTATGTATGATTAGATACTCCTAATTTGTCACTCAATCAATTACACGCCC
Source organism: Sequoia sempervirens (assembly GCA_007258455.2). Classification (NCBI taxonomy): domain Eukaryota; kingdom Viridiplantae; phylum Streptophyta; class Pinopsida; order Cupressales; family Cupressaceae; genus Sequoia; species Sequoia sempervirens. Next base: position 13,274 of record VDFB02169024.1, read on the forward strand.
ATGTATTATGAACTTGATTTCCCCTTAAATTGATTCGTGATGTCTCATTTTGACAATTAATCCAAACAAAAAAACTATACAAAATAGAAAGGATAAGTGTGAGCCCTCCTCTCCCATTTTCTGCTAGTCAAATATCTTTTTATTTACTTGAAATGTTCGTCACCTTTTTTTTTTCTCTTTCTCCACTCCAAATTTTCATTTCATGCATATATAAATTTACGAAAACAATTAAATGTGCATATTATCATAAAATAAATCTTTAACAAATACCCAAAACAATGTATATACATTCTATGCATCTAATAGTTCGTGTGCCTTGTCTATGCTTCCACATTTTGGAAGCATGTCTAGGAGAGCGGATGCAACTACATCTGACAAAATTCTTCTATCCTCTCTGCTTTGATATATTTTCATACCCTGTTCCAAAGTTCCTATTCGACATAGGCTGCGAGGATGCTGGCAAAGGTTGTAGAGTCTGACTTTACACCGGCCAATTGCATTTTCTTGAAAGTTTATAAAGCCTTTTCAACAACAATCAGGGCATTCCATGAGAAGACATTTCTTTGAGGTATTCCGTCAAAGAGTTCGTCTATGATTCCGCATTTTGGATACATGTCTACCATGGCAGTTGCAACTACAACATCTGGCAAAATTCCTCTATCCTTTAAGCTATGATGGGTGTGCACAGCCTGTTCCAAAGCTTCCATTTTAGGACAGGCAGGAACGATGCCAACAAAGCTTGAGGAGTTTGGCTTTACACCTGCAAATTTCATTTGCTTGAAAGTTTCTAAAGCCTTTTCAACGAACCCATTTTGTGCATATTCTGCAATCTTAACATTCCATAAGACCACATTTTGTAAGCATTCGGTCAAACAGTTGGCGTACCTTTTCATTGCTTCTACATATTGCATAAATGTCTAGCAGAGAATTTCCAGCTACAATATCTGACGAAATTCCTATAGCCCCCATGCTTTTACGTTTGCTCTGTTCGAAAGCTCCTATTTTGGCACAGGCTGGGACTACGCTGAATGGTGATAACACCCATATCTTCAACCTTCGATAGCGTGGTAACTTTAAGCGATGTGCGGGTGGGCGGGAGAAGCAATTTAAAAAAGTAAATTTATGAGCGCCTACCAAACGGCCGCCGTCAAGGAATGGAAACGAGACGGTTTACGACTGGGCCCCACCTGAGCCACCTAAGTGTGGTCAGCGCATAGTGTGTGATGGTTAAGCCCAGCCATCCAAGAGAAAAGATCAGAGAACCAAAACAACACATGGTTTAGCTATAGCCCCTGAATTTCCAAATCTCGTCGCTAATTCATCATAAAGTTGATTCAGCGAATAAAAATTCAACCATTAATGTCACCATCGTTTCACAACAAATTAGACTCAGACACCAAATAAGAAAGTTCATTTCAAGTTACGGTCACGCCTTGCTCAAATCTTCTGTATATTCTGTTTTACTGTTCAGCAGGGATGCGCTCTGGAAGTTCAGTATTATCTTCATATCACCGTGCAGGAGCGAAGCAATCCAGCACAACACATAACAACCTCATTCTGGTTCTCTTCATTCTCAATGATATTCTATACCCTTTAATCGCTTCCACCTTAATTCCTTTTATACTTTTTTTAGTATAATTTTTTTTCACAAGTATAGCACTACACTCGTTTGTAAAAAATAGTTCAACATACTCTTAACATTTAAGTTTCAACTTTTATTACACTATTCAAAATGTAGATTGATAAAAATTCACTTCAAGTAGTTAGGTTTAACTAACACACTCTAAGCTTTGACTTCTTTGATGTCCTTCAAAATTCATTCCATCAGTTCTCGTTCAAATAGTTTGTCAATGTTAACATTTGAATTCAAACATTGTTCCCACATACAAGTTTGGTGGATGCTTGCAAGTGTTTGATGGCATAAAACAAAGTGAATGATAAAAAACATTCATATATATCATGACAACGCTCTCATGGAATGCATCGTCATTGAAGTATTTTCATAGCCTAGCCCAACCTGATTACTGTCATATATTACAGTTGGAAATGCTCTTGTAGACATATATGCAAAATTTGGAAGCATAAAAAATATTTAGAAACTTTCAACCAAATGTGATAGGTAGGTGTAAATCTAGACTCCACAACATTTTCCAACATCCTCCTAGCCTGTGCAAAAATGGGAGCTTTGGAAAATGGTGTGGACATCCATCACAAGATGAACGATAGGGGAATTTTGTCAAATCTTGTAGCTACAACTTCCCTAGTAGACATGTGTGCAAAATGTGTAAGCATATTGAATGCATGTAAACTGTTTGGAAAAAAGGCCATGTGAATTGTTTGATATAATTCCTTAGAGAAATGTGTTCTCATGGAATTCCCTGATTGTGGGATATTAACCAAATCGATTTGTTGAAAAGTCTTTAGAAACTTCCAACCAAATGCAACTAGCATGATTAAAGCTAGACTCTACAACCTTTGCAAGCATCCTCCTAGCTAGTGCAAAATGGGAGCTTTAGAATAAGGTATGGACATCCATCAAAGCATAAATGATAGAGGAGTTTCCTCATAGGGACTTTATATTATTTTGGTAGATATATATACAAAATGTAGCTACATATTGATAAGTAATTTTGATACCATATGTAATTATAGGTACAATTCACCATAAAATGGTGAAGAATATCTAAGATTAAGGGAGTTGAGAAATGTTTACACGAGGTATATAATTAGGTCAAAACTAATGAAATAATTATTTTATGGATGTCCATTATGTATGTGAATTATGATGTTATTAAATTATGACAATCTATTTCTCTTTGGAATGCACTCCTCTTCACATTCCTTGTTCTCTACTCACAATCTCTATCTAAGACCTCATAGTCTCACTCTCCTTTTGTTCTACTATTCTACCTCTCATCTTCTTCCCTCACCTCTTCACATACCTTCATCTACTCAAAAACCTAGTATATATAACATATGCAAGTTTTACTAATGATATGTGCTAGCCACAAGATCGACCAAATCCCAATACCACATGTAACATGGCATCAACTATAAATAACAAACTTATAAATTTAAATGGTTAAACAGTGGATGAACCTCCTCATGGTGCTCAACACTCATCCTCAATGGTTGAATAAATCCTTATAAATATTATTTTTTTGGTGCAAACTTAGAGAACTAGACACACATGAAAACAATCCTAATTGTTTACAACTATCCACCTAGTAGACACTCTTGAACTAATTTACTATCTTTTTCTCATATAATTATTGTTAGACATTAGCATTAAACTTAAAAATAACAACTCAAACTAATTCAAATACTTGCAAAACCAAGTTCAAGTTATGGTGAAATACAATAACATTTTTCATCAAGGACTACTAACTACAAAATAATAGAGAAACAAGTAACTAAACTAAACCACTTTTCTAGAATGATGCAAAATTACCACACTACCTAGGGATGATTCTACATCACACACTTGGAGTTGATAAAAAAAGAGCCCCTCATTTTCCAATACAAGCCACCTCTAACTTGGAATTCCAACATGCTACTTCATCAACTCATTCTTTCCACATCTTCAGGGGTACCTCAAGCAATCCACCCTATGTGCTAATTTCTCTAGCACTATTTGACATTCAAATCCATCAATCATCTTTTGTAGTATTTTTGTTTTATCTTGTATTCAGTCACAATATTCTCTATCCCTCACACATATTAGCCTCCTTTTTGCTTGCCACATACTCTTCTATTACATTCTTTAATGTTGCATGTTCCTCAATAAAAATCATTATCATCTTATTTCTTTACCTTGTCCTTTGGGTGAGACTTATATCCTCGCATTCCATTAAATATGGCACCTCTTTTGCATTTGCAATGTTGTTTGGTCATCCAATTATGTTACATATCTTTGGAATCAATGCATATCACTCCTCTCAAACACACACCCTTGTGCTGCTATAGAATTATCCCTTGCAAAGCCACATAACACCTTATCATAATATGCTCCTATGATGGACCTCACTAAAATATTCATAATCATTACTCATTCTATAGTCACAATCTCCATCTCGAATGTCAGTTTCACTCTTCTTCCATTCTACCCCTTTTGTTCTTCCCTTACCTCTTTATTTACCTTCATTCAATCTAAAATATAGTACATATATCATCCACAAGATTTTCAAAGATCAATGTTAGCCACAACATAACACAAAGTCCAATAACATGTGTAATGTATCATCAATGAAAAAATTATACTTACAAATTCAAAGGGTTAAATAATAGAGAAACCTCCATGTGGTTCTCAAAACTTATCCATGTGGAGTTGAGTGGGATAAAATTAATTTAGTTCACTTCTTTTTTCTTCTTCTATAGTGCTTAATGCCAATAATTAGATGGAGGCTCAAGGCATCCTTGTGGGTCTTGAAAAATCCTATGAACTAGGTTGGAAGAATGGAAGGTCTCATGACTCTTCTTAGAGGTTGGTATATTTTTTGGAGTAGATTCTTTTTCTTTCATGAAATTTTGAAATTCCATATCTTTTATTCATATTCTTCGAGAATGGAACATTGTTGTGGAATTTTTGATGAAATAGGTCTCTCAAGTGAATTGCATTTTGAACATCACAGATTAGAAGTATTTGTATTATACTCAATGTTTAGAGTTTCTTCATCTCCTTTAGAATGATTTGGTTTGATCTTTCTTGTCTTTTTAAATCATTAAGATATTATGTTTTGTTATTTTGTGGATTTCTTTGTTTCTTGAAAGTGGTGGATTTATTGAACATCTATTTAAATTTTTTTCTTTGAACTTGAATGACGCCTATCACTCTTTCAAAATCTCTATGATTCTTAATCCATATATATATTAATCCATTTTTGAAAAATAAAAAATAAACTGAGTTGATCCTTATATTTAATAGCTTGTTTTTACAAGACTATTATGTTGTGTTTTAGTTGTACCATGTGGTAAACATTGATTGTTGTTACTCTTAGGGGTGAGGGGCCAATAGTTGTGCATGGTCCAATTGTTATTATAGTACTTGTTCTTATAATATTCAATATTATAACATATTTATACTACATATTGTAAATAAATAGTCCACATTTAAATAAAAAAATAATCAAATGTTGGTCAAGATGGACCCATACTTGAACATATGATAACCTATGAATGCTATATAAAAGTATAAATGCATTCATTAACAAGTGAAATAATTTTTTTTTTGTCTCAAATAAAATATCATAACTATCCACTATAAGTGTGTCATTTATAAACTAGTGCTTGCACCTCAACGAGGTGCAATGGTTACGTCGATAGCAAGATATACTCTAGCAATATATTGAAGGGCGAGGGAAAAACTCGCAAGAAAATGTAAATTGCTTTTCTTAAGACTAACTATTTATTGCAAAAGTCAATTGATGATGGGATGCGAGACGATTTGAATATGAACAAATGAAACTTTATTTAAATCGGTATGTTATGCTAAATAGAATTGATGATGGGCATAAGTTTCAGATTTAAGCTTTCAACCTGCCAAATTGCATCTTCTTGAAAGTTTCTAGAGTCTTTTCAATAGATCCATTTAGTGCATATCTTGCAATCTTTGCATTCCATGAGTCCACGTTTCCTTTAGGGATTTTGTCTAGCCTAACATGACTTCATTCTGCTCCCATATGCTTCTATGCCTTCCACTCACCCTTGACTTCTTCTCCTCCCTCTCTGCTCATGTCTTCTCTTTTGCACCCGATTTTATGTTTCTCCATTTGTCTTCCCTCCACGTCTTTTTCTTTGTGTGCCCTCTCCATCTCTATGACCCTACGTCTCTTCATTCATGGCTGCAAATATTTATGTGTTCTCTCTTTCTCTCTCCCTCTCCCTCATGCCGTTCTCTCCTATTGCCCTTGCAATGCCATCCATTCCCCCCTACCCCTTTTCCTTCTGGCCTTCCACTCCTTTTTTTCAGAAACAGAAGTTTAATGATTAGATACAGTGTCGTGGGGTTTTTTTAAATTTGCCTAGATGCCTCTCTTTTTCCACAACCTGCTATTTAGACTGCTCGTGCAATTGGAATGCCATGGCCTGGTGACCTTATTGCACTCGAGCCCATTCACATTTACTTCAACTTGTCTCTTGCATTAATTATTTTTTCTAAGTGCACCCTCCTTACGATGACCATCATTGCCTCCAGTCTAACCAAATTTAAAACCCCATGTAGAAGAACATATCCAAGGGTAACAAAATAACAACCATAAAGAATATCAATGATCCTTTTTAACTTAATTCATTCAACCTAGTTCCAAAAACATGGAGGCTTAATAATAATTTAAATCTCAAAATGCTAAAATAGTCAGGTTCTTCTAGTTTCAAAATTTCCACCAAAGTTTACAGAGAATTTGAAAGATATTCAAGCAAGAGCATTACGTCCAAGTTGAAATGAAAGTGTAGAGCCATTAGCAACGACTGTTCGAATTTTGGAGGTTTCTGCAGCATAAATTATTTACTTTCTTGTGGACGTTTTGCAGGCTTTAGAAACCTTCAACCAAGCACAGCTGGCAGGCATAAAACCCAACTCCTCAACCTTTTCCAGCATCCTTCTGCCTGTTCAAAAATGAGAGCTTCATAAATGGTTGAATGCACCGGGGGAAAGGCAAGTAACCGTTTGTTTCAATTGCAAACGTCAATACCCATTATCATCACCATTCATTGTCCAATCCTTCCAATTGGGCGGCACACAAAAATACTCTTAATCTTTCCCTTCCAAAACTCATAGCTATAAATAGACTGTCATACAACTGACCAAGTTCCATCCATGGAAAGGAAGGAAGCACAGAGAAAGCTACTGAGAAATCTGCTCAAATACCTTTGCTTTCCTGAGAAGAGCGGCGCTCTGTCTCTTTGTATTTTGTACCCTGAGATGGCTACGACTTTCTAGGGTTTATAGTCGATATAGCCCCGTGGCTCACTTGGATGCTCCTAACCTCAACCAAGCACTATCTCCCTTCCTCTTCCCCCACCGTGAGGACGAGTGCGACGCATATTTGCCCTGGTACCACTGTAAAGATCCTTGCTAAATTTAACCCAAAACTCTTCAAATTCTGCTTTAGGAAATTTGTGAAACATTTGGCTGACAATTTATGTAGTTGCTGATTTGAGATTCAGTTTGCTTGTTTGTTTTTATGATTGATGCTAAGATGTTGAAATGCTTAGAAAGTGAATGCTAATATGCTTAACAATGAAGTAGTAATGATATGCACTGTATTTTTTAATTTTCTGATGCAAAATAAATGTCCTAAACTATTTAAATGAGCAGCTACAACATTGAAACATTTCGTCATACAATTTGTATGCAACCAACAATGATGCCTCTATTCAACAAATATCTTCCAATCTGAATACAAAGATGGTTACACCAATGCTCCTAGATGATACTTCAAAGGAAATATACTGATTGCAAATAAAAGGCCAAGACTCTTGGCTTACAAGTTAACAACCATGAAATATGCAGCTACAGCCATGCCTAAAATAATTCCTTCTAAACTATGACAATGCAATGTATCCATACAAATACTATGATAGGAAAACCTGGAGAAGTTGCTGATATAACTAAGATGTGCTAGTAACTATAGCATTCAAAATGGAGACTTTTGATGATGAAATCGTCCCTGCCAAACAGCCGCCCAGTTCTGAGATGAAAACCTTCAGAATAAATTAAATACTACCTCAAACTTCTCCCAAGACCTCTTAATATTGTCGCCTTAGCTTCCAAGATGGAGCGCTTCAGTTCATAACGGAAATCGAAGTCCCCTGCAGCGACCACGAGTTTATTTCTGAGTCATCATTTCTGAAAACGAATTCCTATTTAGCAGTTCGTCCTTCCTAAAATGCATCATGTCGACCTCCAATCTTTTTATCAATAAATTTCTGATATTAAGACCTGCAATTCGAATCTCCAAGAGGCCAATGTAGATTTGCAAATGGCTCCACAAATTCTGCAAATTAACCGCAGAGGACGAGTGCGACGCATATTTGCCCTGGTTCAGACCTTCCTGTCCTTCCATTTCCCGTAAAAAAGAACATCTTGCCAGATTTGCCACGCCTCCAGACTTGGCGGAACGGTCAAAAGTTCGGCCTTCTGTTCCAGGGAGTACGAATACCCACAATCCGGCAGCGGAAAACTACAATCCGGCATCCGACAGCAGACGAATCCGGTGGGATTTCCCACCTATAATAGCCTATCGGCTAAATATGATGCTTATTTAATAAAATAAGACACTCATTTAAACAAGTATTATAATCATAGTGCAAAAATATTGTTCTTATGTGTACAACTATTGGGATAACAATGTATATATGCATTTCAGTATTATATTTGTGTTATCAGAAATATAAAAGGTGAGCACAATAAATGCCTTGTATTTTCTCATGATTTATGTGAAAGATTGTCAAAAAATTTATTACTCAACTATTGGTCCATTTTTGTTGCATAAATTTGAATTTTAAATAATCTTGTGTTGTTTTTGTAGCAACAAGTAGTTTTTTTGTGTGTTCAACTATTGGTCTATTTGTGTTGGATATAAAAGTTAGAGATAACAAAGATTGGAAGTTGCCATTAGGTTATTGGCTCATTTAGATTGCATATAAGTTATAATTTAAATAAAAATGTGATATTTTACAAGCAACAAATGATATTTTTTTGTTCAACTACTAGGGGTACCATGATTAAATTTTAGTAGAATTGTTTAAAAAAAAAAATTTGGACACTTCTCATAGATGTGCTGATGTGGCAAGGTGCATGATGAGTCACACCTCCAAACCCTAGTTATAGATAGATAAGAGGATAGCCCACATTTAAAAAAAAAAATGGAGGTCCTATGATATTCTATACAACCACAACATGCTCACAAAATTAACCTACATGGCTATTGGACCCTCTCCCCTATTATAATTTTTTCCTTGCATTATGAGCAGCTCATTGTTTTGTAATTTTTAGCTTTAACCTATTAAAAAGAAAAAGTTATGTAAATTCTTTGTTATATGTTATCTTTAGAGGACAAGGTATTTATTCCCTTTTATAAGGGATCGAAGAATAGAATTTTACAAAACAATAACAGTAGGGGAGAAGATCCAGTTACCACCACCCATTGAATAACACCACCACCATGCTCACTCCACCTCCCAAAAAAAAATCGCTTTGATCCATTAAAAATTTTTGTTTTATCAAATAAAAAATTGCAACAACACTAATGTCCACTCATAACACAATGTGTAACTAACCAATCATAATAGACAGCTAAACATGCATTTGCATTTATAAAAATAGTCAACTTGCACATAAAAAGGCTCATTTACAATTTAATAGGAAACTTTTATTGTTACAAATACCCCCACTTGCAAATGTTTATCCTTCATTACATATTATCTTAACAACTACACATGCACACTTAATGGTGCTTTACATGACATAATCACAATCTCCTATTAACTCTATGGGATTTGAAATGCATAGTCTTCCACACACTCCCTAGCAGATACATGTATTTACTTCATTTCCTGTAGGTACCTACACAATTAAATACTGGTGTAAGGCACTCCAAATAAACATCAAATTAAATTATAAAGTAGAATTCAGTCATATCTTTAAAAACCTACGTAACTGGAAGCTACAAATTCAAATGATAAAAAAAAATCAAATTTGAAGCACAACAACCAAATTGCATTCAATTTTCAGATTTGATAGGCATCCTATGTACATTCCTCCAATATCCCAAGTTTTAGGTTGGTACTTTATACATTCTACTTATAGTTATTTTCATGAACTGTGCACTTAACATTTATACTTATGCAGTGTCTTTTTACTTTGCTATATAAGTAAATGAAAGGTCTTTTTGGGTGATAGGTTTTTCCTTACAAACCCCATTTACAAATTCAATAATCTGTGTTCATTTTCTATTTTTGGTCATTTCTCAGGGTTTATTTATATGTATGTACGTGTGTATTTATATGTGTGTGTGTGTATGCATTTAATATATGTGTATATATGTGTATTATGTATTAAAAACATATACACAAATATATATACATATACATACATATAGATACATACATATAAATACATATATACATGTATATATATACGTATATACATACACAAACACACATATATATGTGTATATAACTCTATTTTCGTTTGACCTCTATTTAAATACGTATTGTTTGGCTATCCAATATAATAGACTAGCATTTGTTTACTATAAAATGTGTTACTATTTTGCTAATTTCCATTGCACATACAATAGGCCAACATATATATATATTTGTCATTTTATATTTTGTGTCTCTTGTTCATTCAACAAATCAATATATATGTGTGTATCATTTTCATGTCCTTTCAAAATGTGAACAATGGTACTAGTTAATCATTTTCTTCTGCATCTTATTGAATTTGTAAATGAATGTGTACACACACACACACACACACATATAACACATAGCTTATTGAATTTGCAAATGAATGTGAACAATGTTATATATATAACATTGTACACATT
>VDFB02169025.1:0-27769 GCA_007258455.2 Sequoia sempervirens
GTATATTGTTGTCTTGAGTAATAAGTTATAGTGAATTATTGCTTGAGAGGATTAAGTGAAGCTATTAAGTTGTTGTTGGAAGGTTGTGCATCAAGTTAGTCAATTGGTCAAGCATATTAAAGGCACGAGGATCTAGTCTTCTATTATTTGTCTTAATTTATGAAAGATTGAGCTTTGAATACTTTATTTGAATTGCTTGAGTTTACTTGTGTTAGGAAATCACAACATTTTTTTTGGAAAGGAAATAGAAGCAATTTTATGTTTTTCTATGAAAGTTCTTGTATTTAGTCCATAATAGGAGGGATTGTTTGTCATTAGTATAAAATACTAGGAATTATTAAACAAGGATAGCTTAAGGGTTATTCATATATAAGTTATTTGATTATATTAGATAACTTATGAGTTACACCTAGGATTTGATTATCCATTAAAGGGAGGGTAACTTGTATTTATGCTTTGTGGGTAGAAATGCCATTAAGTTTGTGGGAAAGGGAATATGATATTTCTAGGGTTAAATATTACCCATGGAGGAAATACCTATGCATAGTTTATAGTGGCCTAAAGTCAAATTGAAGTTGAGTAGTGTATGTGAGTAAGATGATTGCCACTTGAAGTACTGTGTGAGAACACTTTGGAAAAAGTAGTGTGATTGCCTTTGGATCCACTATCAATTCACCATGATCCATTTATGCATGCTAGTTCTAGATTGTAGGATTTACAAGTTCTAGTCATGTAGGACACAACACTAAGCTCATAATTATTGTCATTACGAGGTTACTCCACCAATCTCTTAATCGAAGGGTAGGGCCATCTATCATATGTTAGATGTGTGGGGGACCGCATATGAGTCTGTGGTTGTAAAAAAAGTGTTTGAGTGATGCTTCTCCTCCTCAGTAGGTGACAAAATACCAAGATTTGAAAGGAGATTCCTGGACCATCTATATCTATTGCTTTGAAGTTTGGTTGAGCTATGTATGTACTTTGTACACATTCTTTGGAATTTATTGTAATATGTGGATTATTATATTGGGATGGAATCAATGTTGATTATTGTTATGAAATCTATGCTCATTTGTTCTCTATAAATAATAATATTTTTTTTATGGAAATGGTTAAGTTACATAGTTTATCTACTTGAAATTGAAAACTTAGGAAATTTTACTTCAATGAACAATTGGCATGTTACAACTTCACTGGCTCCATTTTCTTGTGGATGATATGTCGAGCTTGTATTATGTGTTATTATAAAGTTTTGCAATAACTCCTTTATCATCTTGGTGACAAAGTGTATGCCCAGATCACTCACTATGCTTAGAGGACACCCATACCTTGTGATGATGTTTTCATATAGGAAATTTTTGATAGTCTTAGTGGTGAAATCTCTAGTTGGTTATACCTTTTCTCATTTTGTCAGATATTCCACTTTGGTGATAATGAATATGGGTTTAGACTCTTTGCTAGAGGGTGAATTGGCCCTTTGAAGTCTATTGCCCACTTTTTAAAAGGTTTTTCTTTGCCAATACCGGTCTTAGGGACATATCATCTCATGTGGTGGGTCTCCCTACCCATTTGAAAATATCACATCCCTTCACATATTCCTTGGCCTCTTTGTGTAAAGTTGGCCACTATAGGCCTACCAATTTTACTCTTCTTGTGGTAGTTTCTTTGAAATTGCGACCTCCAACAATTCCTTCATGTGCCTCTTGTAAGATAGATTTCCTTTCATGTTTATGTACAACTCTCCTCAGGATATCATCTTTCCCCAAATGGTGGAGTTCTCCTTCTACCAAAGTATATGGTACAACTCTCCGTACTAACGATTCCTTGTCTTGCAGTGATATATTTTTTGGGAATTCTCCTATAGACAATAAAATAGTAATGTCTTCCAACTCATCTGGTACCATAGTGATATAGAATAAATGTGTACTGGGTATATCTTCTCCAGTTTCAATCCTTGACAAATTGTCTAGCCCTTGGTTATTCTTTCTGGGTTTCACCATGATCTTAAAGTCAAATTATTGGAGTTCAACAACAACCATCTAGAGATGTGTCCATGAGTAACTAGTTTACTAAGTAGGTTTTTAAGGGGTTCATGATTTGTGAAGAAGGTGAATGTTGTAGACAGTAAAGTACATCACAAGGCCATCAGTGAATGAATAGATCTCCCTTCTAGTTACACATTCTAATATTTCTTTTATAAAAGGTGTGGGGAATAGATCATGTAAGCATGCCTTGTTTAACTCCTGAAATTCAATACAAACCCTTATCTCTCCAGTATTTTTGTTTTGCACTACCATTGGACTTATCTAGTCTGCATCCTCTACCACTTTGATTATTCCAGTAGCCAACATCTTATCTATTTTCGTTTTTACTTTCTTCTTCATGTTGGGGTTTAATCTATGAAAGGAAATATGCATGGACACCCAAGATAATTTTCACATAACCCAAATAGAGAAATCTATTAAAGAAATTATTCAAAATCCATATGCAAAAGAATAGACAACATACCATCAAAGATGACACAATATATACCCTGAATAATTATTTTGGATAATTAAGTTGTGGAAGTTAATTATGAATTGAATTTTTTCCTTTTTTAATAGGTTTCTTGAAATTTTAATATAAAAGTTAAAATTTTAGCTTTAACAATTTTAATATAGTTGAGTAGGGTTTCCATTTTGGAAATTTAATTTATTTAAGAATTAATTATATTTATGGTTGAATTTATAATAATTTTTTATTTATTAATATTGAGCTTGTCTTTCAATTAGTGTTAATATTTTTTGTAATATATTAATTATATTTCTTAGGTACATATTTTATTAATATTTCAATTCTTCTATTTTACTTTTTTATTTACTATATATTTTGACTTTGCATTTAGTTTTATAATTCTACTTAAATTTTTATTGAGATTTAAGTTTCAAATTTTAGGTTTAAGTTTCAAATTTTAGGGAAAATAGAGCATGAGAGGTATAGATAGAAATAAGAGAGAGACATGCAAAGAGATAGAGATGGAGAGTCAGATAGAGTGATATAGAGAGAGAGGTGGGTAGAGAAGTGGATTCCCATGGACATGTGTCATCTTTGGATTGTTGGCACATAATAGTTGATAAAAAAAAAGTCTTTGTTTCCCTTTATATCTCTTATTTTTCTTGCACCTCCTATCTCTCTCTATAAATGTATCTCTTTGTCTCCTTTTTTCACTCTTTTTCTCTTTTTCTCTTGCCACCTCTCTCTAAATTTTATATTTTTCCCTCTATATATCTATTTTGTCTCTTCTTCATGATCTATCTCTCTTTCTATATTCCTCTCTTTATGTTACATAGATTTTACTAATGACACACCAAAGAAAAAAAAAGTGAAATTTCTAGTAAAGAGGCATCTTCTCTTCAAAAGAAAAAGTTGGATCTACTTTAATGCCCATTGATTTGATATAAGTAATTTCTAATCTTTAGAGATAATAATTATTCTAGTAATATGTATCAAGACACCAATGGACTAGAATTCAACATACTAAGAACTATGAACATTTCATCTCATTACAAAATAAAGGCCCATTTCTACCATTACAAAATTATATTTGTATCTGTATACATCTAAAAATGGTCCCAGTTAATAAAGCCTGTTACTTAATTAAATATGAATTATTTAATTAATCTTCTAAAGTCATCTACATATAAATAAATTTAATTATTTATTTATATTGTTCACTTTCTAATTCTTCTAATTTAATTAAATAAATGAGTTTATTTAATTATTACCATCTTCCATATTCCTCTTAATTAATTAAATAGATTTTATAATTTATTTATATTAATTATCATAAGTTTGAATTTTAAATTCAAATGATATTCCTCTAAATTCCTTTTCCACATTTAATTAAATATTCTGAATATTTAATTAAACACTCTCTAATTCTTCACTCTACATATTTTTAAATATTCTAAATATTTAATTAGAAATTTTCCTCGCTCTTCATATAATTAAATATTCTAAAATATTTAATTAGAAACTTTCTTCTCTTCGTATAATTAAATATTCTAAAATATTTAATTAGAAAATTTCTTCACTTCATATTTAATTAAGTATTTTATATATTTAATTAAATGCTTTTCTATCATCTTCTCACACATAATTAAATATTAAATATTTAATTATGGAAACTTCTAAATTCATTGTCACATGTAATTAAATTTATTTATTTATTTAATTATGGGATTTATCTTCAACTATCAACTAACTCCTCAAATGGCAACTTTCCTTCAATTTTGAATGGAAAAGATTGTGTAGGAGGAAACATGTTCCGTTATTCTCTCAACCTTCCATCTTTTTCTCAACTTCCAGAATCTCTCATCGTTCATCTTGACAGGCTTATTTTCGATCGTTGATCTTTGCCAACTAGATTCTTGCCTCCAAAAACCTATAAATACAGCCTCTTTGTGAGTTGAAAAGAATCCTACATTTTGTGAATTCATTGCTATTACTATAGTTGCATTCTAATCAGCATTTAGCAATCTTTTCAGACATTTTTATTTCAAGTTCATAGCATCTTAGTTTTCATATCATAGCTTAAATCATTTAGAAAATAGACATGCATTTTGCATAAGCTCATTCTCTGAAGTTGTCATTCTAACAAGCTGCTGCTTACACCAACTGAGGGCCAGTACTTGCAACGAATCCTTGGAGATAGAGCACAATAAGACGCTTTCAAAGGAGCTATTGTTTTAAGAGTTTGCTTTACTTTTCAATTAGTTTCCTTTGATTTAATGTCTTATTGGTGTGTTGGTTTATATTATTTTAGTTAGATCACATATTCACACACACATTTTTGGCGTCCACCGTGGGGCTCTTGCCCCATTTTTTAAATTTTTTTATTGCAGGTTTTATGGCAGGTTATGAGAAAAACTCGCAGTTTAGCGCATATGAGGATTGTTTTAGCGCATCTGACACTTTTTTTAGCACATCTAGCACTTCTTTTAGCACATCTAACACTGTTTTAGCGCATCTGGCACTTCTTTTAGAGCATACGAGGACTGTTTTAGTGCATATGGCCTATGTTTTAGCGCTTTTATAGTCAATCTTAAAATGGCCATATCTTGGTCATATTTTGGTCTTTTTCAGAGCTTTTTATTTTGAAATGGGGTAGAATTTCATAAGATATCCAATGGTGTAGGTGTTTATCAACTTTGATAGAGTTAAAATTTTCAAATTCTCACATATTCTTCAGCGCATATGACTTTTGTTCTAGCGCATTTGTAATTTGTATAATTTACTCTCTAGATCCGACACGACTGTGGCCAATGGTTTTATTGCTAATTTTGTATTAAAATGAACCAATCCTAGGGTATCCATTTGGATTAAAATGAACCAATCCTAGGGTAGTCATTTAAATTTAAAATAAACCAATCCTAGGGTAGTCACCAAACAATTGATATGTCTTGGATAAAATGAATCACATGCTTGTTGTGAAGCAATATCTTCACTTAGTGTATAAAATTGTCATTTGGGATTTAAAACTAAACAAATTGTTTGTTGTGATTGTCAGGTAATAGGCTTATGCTCTCCCCTTAACTGGGTGACCAAAATGCTAGACTTACCTTTTCATTTTATGCTTTCTTAAATCCTTTAGAGGGCCTGATCTTGTGGGAAAAGTACTCACCCAAGAGGAACGACCTAAGTGGGAACAACTAAAGCCAGTTTTCCAACCCACTCTAATCAAAAGTGAATTCGGGGAAAGTCCGCAATTCGACGGTAATGTGCAAGATAACCATCCCCAAAGCCTTTGTTCTAAAGGTTGGGAGGTCTCTTGAGGGAGTTTATCATTTGCCACACTGAACAAAAACCCTTACTAAGAACTTAGTGTAGAAGCCAGCCAAGTCAGTTTTTGAACATCCTAATAATCACAGTGCAAGGGGAGGAAAGAATCTACCCCCAAGATACTCACCATATAACTGCCAAGGACCGTTTGCTTAGGGGATCCGGTATCCACTACCGTCACTCTGAGTACGCGCCTAGAAAAGACAAAAAAATGGGCGCCCCTTCGGGGGTGACACAGTTGTGTGAGTCGACGTAGTTCTAAGATGTGGGTTGTTGATTATTATGATGACCTACTTGAGTACTAAGAGTGAATCTGCCTGAATTGTATTTCTGTGCTAAAACCTGTGAAAACATTTTTTTTGAAAACATTTTGAACATAAACTCATTGTTTAGATTCTAGAACTTTAAGAACAATTGTCTTCCTATTGCATGCTTTGTTTTCAAAACATTAATTCAGATAAGATCATCTAGAAAACACAAGAAGTTGACAAATCAAACCATGACATTTATGTTAAGGGATTGGAAATCAACAATAGAGAAAAACTTGGAAACATTAGGCTTTTGCAAATTCCTTATTTTCCCAAACTAAGATCAAAACATCGCAAAGTGCATCATCACATCCATTTCTGATTTTTAGTTTAATTCCCATAACAGGATCATCATCCTTCAATCCAGGGAATCACAAACTAAAAATTAGAAATTCCTTAGTCATATCAATAGAATCCATCATTCTATTTTGATTAAGGTATCCAACAAATTATACTCTCCAATTTGTGATCAAAGTTAGTAAAAATTTGGTATAAGCATATGCCTGTTGTCAGAAGGTCCCAAAAACACAAAGAAGAAGACGAAAGAAGAGATCCACTTTACAACATGGGTGATGGGGAAGAAAATCCTTTTCATAGGTTTCATACTGGGAATAGTTCAAATGATGAAATAACCAATGAAATGATTCAATAAGCTGAACAAGATCCATAGTTTCACATAATTTTGGACAAGATCTTAGAGTGAAACAAAGAAGGATACTTTCTTTTATTGGCAAACCAAGGTGCCAAATTTCCCTCTGACTACGATATGGAGAAAATTAAGGAAAATCCTGAAAAGACTGAAACTCCCTTAAATGATCTTAGTACTCTTACCCAACAAATAAGAGCACTCCAAAGGAAAATCAAGGAAATAGAAGGGGGCACTGTAACTAAGAAGTCCTTTGATGGAAATATGAATGTAACCTCTTCTCCTCCAAAAACAACATCATCCAAATTCTTTTTTTTTGAATTTTTGCAAAGGTTAAATGAGAAGCCCAAATCTAAGCCATCAAATAAAATTGAACAATCATGTCATGTCATGCATTTATCTTCATCCCCCATAATTCAAAATGAACCTCACGATTCTTTTACCCAAGATAATGATTCCATTCAATCACCTTCTTCTATCATATCCTCTACATCTAATGATTCATTTCAATCTACACATCTCAATCAAAACATTCTTTCCACTCCATCCCATGATACCAAAATTCTACAAACCCTTCCTATCTTTGATCAAGATCCCATCTCTCAAGAACCATATGATGATCCCCTTCTTTCATTATTCACCCATGATAATCCTCTTCCATCTCAAGAACAAAATGTTCTTCCAAGTTCTCCATCCACCTCATTCAATGAATCCATACTCTCTTATGATTCCATCTAATCCCAAGAGTAGAACAATTCTTCCATCCTATCCAAAGATTCCCTTCCATCTGACGATCAATCTACTCCATCTCCTTCATCTAACAATTCTTTTCCTAGTCAAGATAAAAGTATCCCATCATCCTCATGTCAAGAGCCTCTCACACCTCTTCAAGCTATCCATGAACCTCACATCTATAAATTGGGATCCTCCACCTTTATCCACTCTAGTTTACTTCCAACACCTATCCTTTCATCGATATCATATCCTCCTCAAAATGGACTCGCATCTTCTTTCACAAACAATGAATATCCCATGGGTAAAAGAATGTGCAAAATTATGAATTACAAAGGAAAAGGCTTAGGCCTTCATGAGCAAGGTATCCTAGAACCCCTTTCTGTCCAAGCACATCCATATTCTCATGGCCTTGGTTATACACCTCATACTCAACTGAGGTATCCTAGTCCATCAAACTCTCCATCCATCCTAGGTCCTTATCCTAGTCCATCAAACACTCCATCCATCCTAGGTCCTTATCCTAGTTCATCAAACCTTCCACCTATCGTTGGTCCTTATCATCCCAACCCTAGCTTATCAACCCTTCCATCCATATTAGGGTCCCACATTTCTCCATCTCCTATTCTTCAAGAACAACAAAGGCACACATCCTTGATCCACTTTCAAAATTCTTCCTACATTAACTCATCCATCATACCTCCATATCGTTCATCTCAATACACTCCTCCCATTGCTTTTGGAAGCAATTTGGGTGAGAAATGTCAAAAGCTTCAATATAAAAATCCACATGTCTCAAAGGATCAACATGTCTCCTCGAAGAGTCATGCAAAAATAAAAGAAAATTTGATCCAAAAATCAAAAGAAAAATTCAAAAGGCCACAAAGGCCCATCAAAGAAAAAGAAAAATTCAAAAGGCCACAAAGGCCCATCAATTCAGAAGAAAAATTTCAAAGACCGCAAAGGTCCATAAATCAAAGAGAAAAATCTAAAAGGCCACAAAGGCCCATAAAGCAAATATCAAAATAAAAAATCATGTGGATTCCTAAAAGTCTCATAGAAGTAATAAAATCAAAATTGACATCCAAATTTGCTAATCTGAAAGCTTCTCCCCATCTCCCATCTAAAAACATATCACCTTCCAAATCCACTTTTCCTCCATCACTCCATCACCCTTCAAGGTGTGTACCAATGAACTAATCTTTCCATCCTTTCCATCTATCCATCACCAAGCCTTCCAACCTCCTATCCATTATGCAACATCCAATCCCCATTCTCCTCCTTTAATTCAAAGCTTTGAATAAGGCCTTAGCTTCTACTATCATGCCAACATTTATAAGTATAATTCCCATTCCCATGGTCTATTAGAGCACACATTCGAGGGATATTAGTCATGAAACTTGATT
Organism: Sequoia sempervirens; assembly: GCA_007258455.2. NCBI lineage: Eukaryota > Viridiplantae > Streptophyta > Pinopsida > Cupressales > Cupressaceae > Sequoia > Sequoia sempervirens. The sequence continues at coordinate 8,913 of VDFB02169025.1, forward strand.
CTTAAACCCTTCCTCCATCCCCCTATCATGCAAATATTATTTTTCATATCCATCTCCCTATCCATATACTATCTTCCATTTTCCTCTTATCATTCATGGTCATTATCCTCATTTTCACCTTTGATCTTGACAAGGTTAAGGATCTTCTTGAAAATCATGCATCTTATCCTATTCACTTCATCCAAATCTTCCATACCGTATCCTTCATCATGCATCTTCTCTTATATTGTGGGGCATCTTGTTTCTTCAAGTGGTCATCCCATTCCATCTTAAATGTCCTTGAAAAATCCAAAAAAAATCAAAACAACATCAAAATCCAAAAAAAATAGAAAACATCAAAATCCCAAAACATCAGAAAACATCAAAATCCAAAAAAAAATCAAAATATTTCCAAAATCCATAAAAAAATTCAATAAATTGTATGCTTTCATCAATAAAATGGTCATGTCTCATCCTAGACTGGGGGAAAAATCCTGAACTCACTGGGGGCAACTTGTTTTGAGCTTAAATCAACATACAAGCAACAACAAGACAACCTAGTGAAAACATCAATCATCCTGAACATCAAGTTGAACATCAATCACAATCAATCAAACAACTGACCATCCAAATCAACATCAAAAACAAAACAAATCAACTCTCATTGGATGATCTCTTCTGAATCATGGTTTGATCACTTTAACACTTATGTTCAATTGTTTTATCTTGATTGTTGTTATCATTTCTCTGGAGTACCTCAATGGTGTCTAGAACTAGAGGGGCTAGGAAGGAGAATGATATTTTATTTGTCTACTCTCTGTGAGTTAATTAGTATTACTGTGCAAATTGTCATGAGACATGCTCTACAAAGTATTATTGATGACATTTTGAGTTTGCATAGGAAAATGATTAATTCTTGCTTGTTTATGCAAGAGATGCTCAGGTCATCTCGGTCTCATTATACCTAGATGCTTGTGCTATCTTGCACTATCAAATCTCAACGGAAGTTGTATGGAAGTTGTACTCAAGTCTTCATGGTCTACATTATACCATCGATGCTTGTACTAACTTTCAACATATCAAAAGGCTCAATGATGATAAATAAGCATAAAGTTGGCTCACAGAATGACAACGGTGTGTAGTTCATTTTGCATAGTTAAAATCTGCATGGTTAATATAGATGGCATCCATATTAGTTTTTGCATGAGCATTATCATATCCATCACATCTCATCTACACTATCTCAATCAATTCATCCAATCCTTTCTTCCAATCTCATATAATCAATCCATTCAATCTAGCACAAATCATTTAATCATACCTTTGATCTTGTTCCTAGCCTTACTGCAAGCCTTGATCATTATCATCATTGGGATGTATCCTTCCCTATCCTTGTGTTGTTTCGGGATGTATCCTTCCCTCATCAACAACACTCTCATCATCATCAACATCATCAAGATGTATCCTTCCCTATCCTTGTGTTGTTTCAGGATGTATCCTTCCCTTATCAACAACACTCTAATCATCATCATCATTGGGATGTATCCTTCCCTCATCAACAACACTATCATCATCATCATCAATCCATCTTGGCTTGTAGTTTGACTAGGGCAACATCATATTTATTTTTGAATCCATTTGTGCTTTCTTTCTTCTCATTTTATCTTCCCAATCTCCTATTGCTTATCATTCTCTCTTATCCATCATTTTGCATCATCTTCCTCATCTCACCTTTCATCTAATCGATTCACCATCTATCAACCTATCATTGATCCTCACCTATCATGAGTTCAATCATCATCATCCTATCATTGACTCTCACCTATCATGAGATCAATTATCAAAATCATCATCATCATCATTTCATATCAATCTTTCAATAGCATTTTTTATCAAATCATCTTTATTGGTCAATGAATCGGACAATCAATCATTGCACATTTTCAAAATCATCAAAAATTTCCAAAAAAATAAAAAATCTGAAAAATTCAAAATTTTATCCGATTCATTGCCCGAGGGGGCATGCAGGTGTCAGTTTTCCAAAATTCACATCTGGGTCAAACTTTTTAATTCTTTGAAGCAACGCGTAAAACACATCACTTGAAAGAGGGGCAAAATGTATACATCTGAAAATGGTCACAGTTAATGAAGCCTGTTAATTAATTAAATATGAATTATTTAATTAATCTTCTAAAGTCATCTACATATAAATAAATTTAATTATTTATTTATATCGTTCACTTTCTAATTCTTCTAATTTAATTAAATAAATAAGTTTATTTAATTATTACCATCTTCCATATTCCTCTTAATTAATTAAATAGATTTTATAATTTATTTATATTAATTATCATAAGTTTGAATTTTAAATTCAAATGATATTCCTCTAAATTCCTTTTCCACATTTAATTAAATATTTAGAATATTTAATTAAACACTTTCTAATTCTTCACTCTACATATAATTAAATATTCTAAATATTTAATTAGAAACTTTCCCCGCTCTTCATATAATTAAATATTCTACAATATTTAATTAGAAACTTTCTTCTCTTCATATAATTAAATATTCTAAAATATTTAACTAGAAAATTTCTTCACTTCATATTTAATTAAGTATTTTATATATTTAATTAAATGTTTTTCTATCATCTTCTCACACATAATTAAATATTAAATATTTAATTATGGAAACTTCTAAATTCATTGTCACATGTAATTAAATAAATTTATTTAATTAATTATGGGATTTATCTTCAACTATCAACTAACTCCTCAAATGGAAACTTTCCTTCAATTTTGAATGGAAAAGATTGTGTAGGAGGAAACATGTTCCGTTATTCTCTCAACCTTCCATCTTTTCCTCAACTTCCAGAATCTCTCACCGTTCATCTTGACAGGCTTATTTTTGATCGTTGATCTTTGCCAACTAGATTCTTGCCTCCAAAAACCTATAAATATAGCCTCTTTATGAGTTGAAAAGAATCCTACATTTTGTTAATTCATTGCTATTACTATAGTTGCATTCTAATCAACATTTAGCAATCTTTTCAGACATTTTTATTTCAAATTCATAGCATCTTAGTTTTCATATCATAGCTTAAATCATTTAGCAAATAGACATGCATTTTGCATAAGCTCGTTCTCCAAAGTTGTCATTCTAACAAGCTGCTGCTTACACCAACTAAGGGCCAGTACTTGCAACGAATCCTTGGAGATAGAGCACAATAAGATGCTTTCAAAGGATCTATTGTTTTAAGAGTTTACTTTATTTTTCAATTAGTTTCCTTTGATTTAATGTCTTATTGGTGTGTTGGTTTATATTCTTTTAGTTAGCTCACATATTCACACACGCAATATTAACTTAAAATGCACAATACAACATAGCTTACCACTAAAAATTCTTTGGGAAAATTAATTATATCTCCCTGTCTCTCCCTCTCTATCTCCATATTTCTCTTTGTCTTTATCTCCCCCTCTACCTCTACCTCTCTATCTATTTGTCTCCACATTCCTCTCTCACTCTATCATAATCTTTACTTCTATTTTCCTCTCTCCCCCCTCTATCTCTACACACGTCTCCCTCTCTCTATCATGTCTCTCCCTCTATCTATCCATATCTCTCCCTCTCTCTCTCTCTCCCTCACCCCATATTGCAAACTTAACATGTGCACTTGTTGGTAATGGTGCCTGATTATCTTTCTCATTCAAAGGTATTGTTTAGTCGTGCTTGGATCCTTCTAAGTGAATGCATAGTTGATTTGAAGCTATCACTTCAATAGTGAGACCTTTGTTGCAAAAACATCATTTGAAAAATGACCTACTAATTGACCTCTATACCACATAAATTTATGCAAAAAATAAACCAAAAATTTCCCCAAATGACCTTCCACACCTCTTCAACATACCCATTGCACACCAAGGTGAAATTGCAAGTTAATTTTATATTAGATATATTATAATCTAATTTATTATACATAAAAATTATATATAAACATCTAATTACATTTTTTTATCACATTTAATATAAATTTTTATTATAAATTTTATATAGGAACATTATAATTTTAAATTTTACTTTAACCCAATCCACAAAAAACCACCCTTAATCAATAAAATTCATGTCCATTCATCTTTGAGGGGAAAAAATACAAATTGAAATAGAAAACAATCTACCATTTCCGTTCAATGTGATAAGTATTTCCTTTTTTTTCTAATTTCAGAGCTTATTAAATTTTTATTTGTCCACACAACTTATTAGAATGTTTTGATTACACAACTTATCATATTGTTTTGATTGTATAGCTTATTGGATTGTTCTATTTGCACAACAAATTTTGTCACACTTTAAAGATATCATTAGAAATTTATAATTAGATCAAGTATTTTTTATGTAGTGCTTGATTATAGTTATATTCAAACCTAAATTGTTACTCTTAGGCTTCTTGGCATGGAAGTGCTTTGTCGAGGATTTCCTTTGCTCTTGTACATTCTTTTTCTTTTCATTTTTTTTGATACGTAAGAGATTTTTTATATTGATTGAACCAAAGATTACAAAACTTATGTTATGCACGTGTCAAAATGTAGAACCCCTTTGCAAAGATGTCGAATAGACCCAACCAGATCTATACAACCATTAACAACCCATACAACATAATGCCCATACTATTAGTGAAATAATCCCGCTTAACTACAACATAGGTTTAGATAAGAAAATTTTGGATTCAACTGTGTCTATTTATTTGTATGGGCGTTTTGAATCACATTCAGTGATTCAACATCAGGAAGAGGAAAATGATGAAATAGATTATAGAAATGGCCTTAAGAAGAGTTTGGGAAGAGGTGGGGTATGGACAAAAAATGAAGAAAGGAGGGAGAGATGGTTGGAGAAGGTAGGAGAGGCAACTAGGAAGAAAAAAGTAAAGAGAAAGAGAAGAAGAGTTGATGAAAAAAGAAAGGAGAAAAGTAATAGCAAAGATATTAAATTGTAAAAATTAGAAGAATGAAATACAACAAAACTAATGGGATAAATATTTTATAACATTATGATAATGATAAAAATGAAAAAGCTTAGGTTGTAAAATTGTAACTAACAAGAAAAATAAAATGAACATAAGAAAATTTTGAAATAAGGTGACAAGATATATGATTAAGAATAAAATATTAAATAATCATATCTAATTATAGATTAAACTTTTATATGTATATATATATGATAATGGTATGAATAACATTTATTGTATAAGCAAATTATTTATATTATTATAGCAACCTATTAAATATTAGATCAGAAGGATTTTGTTCCTTCTAATTTAATTATTATTAGTTAGATTGTATAATTTAATTACTAATGTTATAAATGTTAAATAAAATTGTAATTAAGATATTGAAAATTATAAAAGTTATAAATTATATTATTATAAATATTATAAATGCTAATTAATTATAACTAAGATAACGAAATCTACAAAATTAAATTGTTAAATGCTAATTAATTAAAGCCAAGATATTAAAAACTAAAAATAAATAAATTAAACCATTAATTTATAAGTAGATAAAACAAATTAAAGAAATAAAAGAGCTCAATCAATAACATCCAATATAATCAACAAAAAAAGAAGAAAGTGGCTAAGATATGGTACCACTAAAAATAGAATGAGAGTGAGTCACAATGCAAACAATGAGAGAAAAGAGGGAGAGTTAACAAGGAAGAAAGAAGCACAACAACAGATCAAAAGACAACCAAAAAAGATATGAAGGTACCCGAAAGTAAGAAGGAAAGAAGGACAAGAAGGGAGGATGAGAACCTAGAAGGAAAAAGAAGGTTTGACAAGAGGAAGAGACGAAAAGGACAAGGGAACAAAAGAGATAAAGGGGTAGGGGATAAGACAAAGGATGCAAGAAAGGGGAAGGAAACTAAGATAGAAGGAGAGTGTAGGAGGGGAAGAAGAGGGTAAAATAAGGATATAGGGAGGGGGAGGAAAAGAAAAGAGGAAGGAAGGGTTTGGAAGAACACGGGGTGAGAGGAAACAAGGTTAGAGAGAAAGCAGGAACGGAGGAAGGAAGGGGGAGAGATGGATCATGAGGGATGGGGATGCCTCTAGGAGGAAGTTAATAAGGGGTGCCAGGATGGACTGAGATGCCATCCTTCATCACAGTTGAGATTGGTGGGGTGGCCTTTAATAAGGATGGCTTCAAGGAGTTTCCTCTTGAATAAATTATCTTCCTTAACTAAAAATTTGGTATCCTCAAGGAAAATATGATGCTTGGTGTGGGAGGAGTGTTCAGCTAGGGTTGATTTCAAGATACAATCATGTTAATATCGAAACTACGTTACTCGATCTTGGTCACAATGGAGAAAACCGTTTCTCCAATGTATGGCAATCCACAAGAGAAATTAACTATGTAAACACCCAAATTTAGGGTGGATGGAAAAGGATCTTTGGTAGAAGAGATACATTTTCTAGTTGTGGAGAAGGGTTTGAAGGCACAAAGGAGGCCATTTTTATGGAGGATTTTGGAGATCTTGTTAGAAATGCCCTCAACATACGGGAGGGTGGAAAAGGAGGAGGTATCAGATGCCTTAGGTTTGGGTTTAGGATTGGAAAGGTTTTTGGAAAGTTTAAAACTCTGACAAATGAATTTGTGACTATAGCCATTTAGCTTGAAGAAATGCTAGAGGTGGGAAAGTTCTTGGTCAATGTGCTCCTCATCACATATGTGATAAGCTTGGGATGTTAAGTTTTTAAGGACACTAGCTTTATGAGAAAGATGGTGGTGAGAGGAAGCATGAAGGTAAAGGTCAGTTTGTGTTGAATTTCTATAGACACTACGAGTGAGGGAAATATTGATGTGTTTTTATGCACTTCTCAACACAGGCAGTGCGTAGGTGCACTACCTCTCTTGAAAGACAATCTTCCACAATCAAATTGCAGAACACTATCCCAAGGTTTCTAATGTCAGGTCTTGACAGTGCTTGGAATATCTCAGTTGTTTGATGTGATTTGCTGGAATCACAAGGCAGACGTACGGATGAGTTACAAACCAAGTGAAGTTGGGTCTTGAAATGGAGTTCCTAAGATGGAGGAACTGTTGTGTGTTTGCTGTAGGTTCAAACAACAGTCTTGAACTCCATTTTTATCATTGGATTTAGCTTTACAATGGGAAATGAACCTTTCCTAAGGTATTTTGTAAAAAAAAGGAAAAAAAGGCAGGGAAGAGAGAAGGCTCCTGGATCTGCAACTAACTGTGAATAGTCATAATGGAGTTCCTACAATGGACAGCTTCCTGAAAACAATATTCCACTTAACCAGAAATTTCACAGTCTCATGGAATTTGTGCTATCTTCTAAGGTCTGCAAATGTTTCATCCTTCATTCACCATATGCATGCATGAACAAAGATGAAAGTGTGGAGTAGCTTTGAATTTAAGCCTAGACTAACTTTACACAGCTATCTACCATAAGCAAACAACAAAAAGTATGGACTAAGAAGGCATCTACGTTGCAGGGAATTTCACAACCACGGAACAACATTTCTAAAATCTACCAAAGCAAGAAAATAGTTAACTAGAACAACAATAAAATCTAAGCTAAGCATCTAACAATGGAGGTTGAATCAAGTAACATATGAAGAAACTCAGAAAATGCACCAAGTCAATGTATTTTCATTATAAATTTCTGCAGCATGTCTTTACAACAACTCAACTCTCTTTGCAAATGAGAGGAGAGCCCTATTTATAGTGCCCCAAAAGTCAAATGAATGGCCAGGATTTATTCTCATTGTGTGGCCAAGATTCATTACAAAATAGGGTTTCACCAACCCTCAATACATCTTAATTTAAAATTACATTTTGTCCCTTCCCTATTTTGTCCTCTAGTGACGGCACTGTAGCTTTTTGTCCTTTAGCTCATTGTTGTTTTACTGTAGCTACTCTTTAGGGAACTCTTTATCATCATCAGGGTTGTCCTCCTGCTCCTTAGAGGCTGTGTATGCCATGAACTTTAGGATGACCAGCTGGAGTTTGTCTACCTCAACGATCTCATACCGCAGCACTTGGTAGCTCCACTCTTTTGCATTATCTTCCAACCTCTTCCACTCCTCATCGTATTTTGTGCCCTGATCCCTGAATAGCTCTGATTGATCGAAGGCATGGGCAACAAAACTCATGAACTCCACTGTGACTTCACTAGACATCCCGTCCTCTATCTTCTTTTGGAAGTAAGGTTTTACCTTTTCTGGATCCATCTGCACCACCGGCATGTCATACTTTGTCATTAGTTTGAGGTATTGAGTGCATTCCATTCTAATTTCCTTGATCCACTCGATGTCTGAATCCACTTTGCTCATTATTTGTTCCAACCTTTCCTTCCGGTTATCAAAGTCCCGCCGCCACACATCCATCAACCAATGATCGTCCTTGTTGAACGCAAGCTCCTTTTCCCATGTGGCTTTTGGCAACCGAAGGATAGCCTCGATCTTTGGGAAGGTGGAGTCGTATGTTGCAGGGAAGTCGGTGCATAGCTTCCTCGTGCCTTCCAAAGATTGCTGCAAATCCAAGAACTTGTTGGTTGTCCGAACAGCCCGACTAATTCCCATGTTCCCGATGTATAAGACTTGTCGGAACCAGTCCTCCGTAGTCTTTTCCAAATTCTTTCTCCTTTCCATCTTATCAATCTATTCTTTGGACAACAATTAGGGTGGAGTCATGGACGTGGTAGGTAGGTCATCCAGTGAAGACCATTACTAGATGTAATCCGTCAAGGCTGCCACCTGTGCCTTGAGCTCATCTTTTGAAATCTTGTCCTGCTTTATCAAATGCACCACCGTAGCCACTGACTCCTAAATATTCCCTACCTTTTTCTCTCTGGTGGCGGTCCCCAAGTCGATGGTGGAGATGTTGTAACTTACACCAGCTTGGCCCACCACAGGGGTTGCCATTTGTATGGCTCGAGATCCAGAGGCATCCATCGTTACCTTGGATCTAATCTTAGGCTTCTTCTCCTTCTTTGTGGTGATCTGAGCTTGGGCTAAGATAGCCTCTAGTCTCGCCCTCGGGTCCTTTAGTACAAGATTTTTTCTTTCAAGTTGTTTCTCTAACCATTCAGGCATGGCAGACTTTCCCCTAGGTGACCCATGATCGCCCTCGCCCTTTTCGGCCAAGGCTTCTATTTCCTTATCTTCTGGGGCACTCTCTTCCCTCTTGGCAATATCTTCTTCTTCATCATCGTAGTCCTGGATGAACACAAGGCATTTAATAGGAGGCTTGGCAGATAATTGTTGCAGGGGACTTTCCTTCTTTTCCACATCCTCCCCTTCCTTTTCCTTAGCTTGTTCAACCTCGTGCACATGTTCCTTGAATTGCTCAATCTTGAGGCTCTTAACAACTTGAGCCTCTCCCTCAGTTATATCTTCTTGCTGCTGTCCTTCTTCCTCAAGGAGTGACCTTTCTACCTTCTCCTTAGTATCTTTCAGCTGCTGGGCCATTTCCTCCTTAAGGTCATCATCGAAGGCCTGCACGATGACCCTACCACCGACATCCTCGTCCTCATCCCCGCTCTCTGAGGAACCAGTTCCTTCCTCATCGTAGGAAACCCTGTCAATAGTGTGATTTTCGTACTCCGGGTGCTCGTGATATTCATCGGCCTCTTCCTTGAATGACCTTGAGGCTTCTTGCTCTCATTTTTCCCACTCCTTAGAGATTAAAATGGTGGTTTCCATAATCGGTGGCCCTGTCGGAGGTTGTGAAGGTTTGGCAATAGCGAGGACCTCAGCTAAGGCTTCTTGTAGAGTGAGATCCATGAGGATCTGGGAGAGCTTGGAAGGGATATTCTGCATATTCTTTGAGAAGGCTTTAGGCAATGTGGGAGCGGGCATTGGTGCAGCCACTGTAGGTAATGGGAGTGACGTGGTGGGTGACATGGCAACGGAGGAAGGAGGTGTAGTTATGGAAGAGGAGGAGTCAATTACAATCACAGGCTCGGTCGGGGGCGAAGGGGCAAGATGTACAGAGATGTCCACCACCGGCGGGGATGTAGCAAACATAGCCAGAGAGGTAGATGATGGGGCAAACAAAGCAGGGAGAGCCAAAACAGGTTTTATTTGATCAGCATCTTTCAATTCTTCCTCTTGGGTTAAGAGTTGCTCCGTCGTACCCCCGTTTGCTTAAGTCTTTTGGAGGGTGAGCCTCTGGGATCCTTCCTTGCATAAACCTTGGGGTTGGGAGACTACTCCATTTCTATCTCTTTCCTCTTCTTAGATTTGGTGACTGGAGGGGATTTGGATGTCCCGCCTATTGAAGTGGTGGCAACAGCATCTTTTGTGGCACTTGGCTCACTCTTGAGTCCTTCGTACGTCAGGACCACCCCTTGTTGTCTTAATTGGGATACCTTCCCATCAACCCACTCCTTAGTACGAGCCAAGATTGGCTTGGTTATGATATCGAGGTCATCGACCTCCTGCTCGTCCAAGTCAATTGTTGGTATTAGAAAATTGGCGACTGCGGGGGTCCATTATGGTGCCCTTGTCTTCTTCGACTTGGTCTGGTATGGGAAACGGTTGCACCTTTCTTAAAAAGTGTGCAGTCATCCGCATATAGTGCCTTGCACATACTTCTTTATCATCCTAGAAATCCCCCCAAAAGTCTTCAATGTAGTGGAGATGAGCGAATCCCAGCCCTAGTGCCTTCCTCACATGCCCATATGGGTCCATTCGCGGGTGAGTGGTATGTAGATGAAAATGGTAATCCTTCAGTTCTTTCTCGAAGTTACCAGCACACTAGGAAGTATGTAGTTTATACATGCCCTGGCCAAGAATCATGGGATAAGAGATCCGTGCTATGTGTTTTCCACTGAAGATCGCCTGTATGTGTTAGAGCTGTCGAGAAAGCTCCAATAGGACTATTCAGTCATTGGGGTATCGAGGTAACTTGTTTGGCCTTTCGGTGAAGCCTTGGGCACGGATGTATGTGAACTTCGGGTATTGAATGAATAGGAAGGAATATTACTTCAAAAATTACCTAGTACTGTTGGAAACTCTCCTTTCGAAATCCCTGACAATTATTTTGATAATATGGCCGATAAAGGCGTCATTTACTCTGCAGTAATCCCTCTTGAAGTTTTGGTACTGGAGCTAGGGTTATCTATCATAGGCTTTGAGTCTTTGACCCTGCTCCTAATCTGGTGCCACAAACAACCCATTGTACTGTCTCCGGTCTGCAAAGGAATAGACGAGATATGAAGTCATAAAATTTGGAACTTTTCTTGACATTGATGAACTACTCATGGAAGCAGTCGCTTATTATTCCTCCCTAATAGAATGAGGTCTTTGTGGTAACATCCTCATTCCCCTGAAGGATCTACTCAACAAAGTACACCATCCACCCCTGAAAGAAGGCCGCAGTAGGGAGGCCCATAACCCTGCTTAGCATTGTGAACAAATCATGGTAATCGTCATAGAAATTGCTGCGGAAGAGTTCGTTAGTAACCTTCGCGGCGCTGCCCCATTTTTCCTTGACCCAATGCTAATTTATTAACTTCCTGCAGCCTGTAGGGTTACCATCCCATGCCGCCTGGCACTCCTCAATGGTAGGTGTTTCCATTTTGACGAAGGTGGGAATATGAAATATTTTTGTGATTCCTTCAGCCAACATGTCGGCTAGAATGTTACCATCCCTATCAACAATTGTCCTTGTATCTAGTTGATATGCCTGCCAGTAGGCCATAATGAGCTCGAGAGCTACAAGAGATGGAGGAAAGCCTGCGGCCTTTGCTATTCCACTTTGTCTTATCAGTCTTGCGTTCTTGGTCGTTGGATTGACCCTGACCCTTTGTGTAAATTCATCAATATTGACATGGCCTATATTGGTGTCGGTGATCTCCTTCCAATCCATGGTAGCCTTCGAGTGCGGAGGCTCACCCTAGAATTGGTATTTCATTTGGTCTTTGTCTTCTTTCCCTCGAGGAGTTTTTCCTAACTTCTTTCCTTTGTCCTTTTCGACGGCTGCCCCCAAAGGTCCCGCACCCGATTCCATATATTCTACAAGCAAAAGCGTAGTAAGTGCAATTGATCATGAAAGCATTCATGTTAGCTGAAATCCCAAAGATGAAATCCATTTTTAATAATATATCAAGCATAACATGATACTTTTATCTCCCGATGTCATTGGTCTTTTGATTTAGGGCTTTGGGATAGTCCAGGCCCGAAGGGCCGGACTTCCCTGGCAGGAATGCTATTTTGGAAAGGCAAATAGGGCAAAATGATCCAGGAGATTCTTTCTGATTGAATTTCGATAATTTAAAAGGTTCGCAATGAAGAGGACCAAGATTCAGCACGTGGGTCGAGATCATATTTCAGATTTGGGCTCATTTGGATCGATTTAGGAGCATCCGGAGGTCTAAGGCCGGAAAGCCGTCTGGAGATGGCTGTTTGGGACGGCCGAGCAAAAACGGAGTTCTGAAAACGGAACTCCGGGGTTCGGGGCTCGGCGGATTGAATGGCGGCAAGAAGATTACAATTTTCTCAGTTTGAGCGCTCGGGCTTGAGGCATTGGGAAGCTATCCACCTTTCGCCATTTGGGGTGGCTATTGTCAGATGGAAGTTCGGAAGGGGCGGCCTAGTGGACCGGACCCAGCATGAGGGTTGGACGGAATTCTCTCGCAGATACCCGATTAGCGAGACGTCGATCATCGGGGTGAAGTCATGGTGAATGCTTCATGTCTCACCAACCGTCGACAGGGAGAAGGAAAATTGGCAGAGGGCTTTTCTTCGGCGTGAGGTCTTGCCGACTCCGCAATGTCTTGCCGACCTTTCCTTCGGCGTGAGGTCTTGCAGCGGAGAGATTTCTTGGCGAGATCCTTGGGCCTCGCTGACCGATGACAAAAAGGCACATCGGTGAGAAGTCTTTCATTGGTGTAATGTCCCAGCGAACCCGCGATGTCTCGCCGATCGCCAAAAAGAGGACCGGACCTGGCATGACCATCGGATGCTAGATTTTGATTTTGAGACTCACGGCGGTCGGGAAGATAGAGCCCGAAGCTCGGAAGGGCTGGAAAGATTTGCTATCTTGCAATGGCAGAGATGGGACGGAGTCCCAGATGACGGAGCCCGGCATAGTCGAGGATGTTCAGGGTTCAACGAAGTTCTCCAATGGAAAAAAGAATCCCGAGATATGGGAGGCGGAAAGATGCCAGGCACTCATCGTCGGTGACGGTGAAGACCACGTGGAACCGCCAAGAGAAATTGATATCACTGCGATGTCTTGCCGAAGATGAGGGGTCTAGGGGTAACACTTTGCTTTTGGTAAGATCTCTCACCGACACTAGGGGGTCTTGCCGACAGACGAGGAAGCCTCAGCAGGAGACAGCAGTTTCGGCGAAGGATGGAGATATCGCTGTGATGTCTAAGTGATGCGGACGGTCTTGCTGATAAAGGGAGCCTTTGGCGTAATACTCCAAGTCAGAGAAAGGTCTCCTCGACCCGGTGATGTCTCTCCAACCTGCTTCGTGCTCACCTCAGGATAAGGGGGTTGACATAAGGTCTTGCTGACCCAAATGTCACACCAACGGAGTAGCTCGGGAGAACAAGGTGCATTCGCCAAGGGGTCTTGCCGAAGGGTGAAGGTCTCAGCGATGAAAGAAAAGAGACTTTTGCATGACTCCAAGTGGTTCATTGTAACATCTCACCGAAAGCGATAGGTCTTGCCAATAAAGGGCGATAACCAAAGACCCGACAGATGGGACCCATTCTCCGTTAGAGAATGGTGGGAGCACGGCGGACTCCCAGATGCGAAGTCCGGAGGTATGGGCCCGAGGAATAGGAATGTAGCCTGACATTGTTTAAGATCTTTGAGTTTGCGCGTCAGACGGCGAACTGACAAAGGAAACCTAATGGTCCGGGCCCAAAAGACAGGACAGCCATTTTGAAATTGGCAGTTTTCGTAAAAGTCCAGGCGACGAAGGAGGAGTCCGAGCCTAGGAAGGGCGAATGCCCTTGCGAAGAACAGCTGCGTGCGGGACAAGTTCCAAATTAATCCTGAGGGTGCCATGTTGGCTTTTCTCAAGTTCTAAGGGATGGGTTTTGTTCGTTGTATCATATTTCACCATTCACATGTCCTTTTGATCGTTATTGTTTATTTTAAGCCCTAGAAATCATGAAAACATTGTTCGGGAGGGTGAATGGAAAACCTACCTCGAAAACTTGGTGTGGAGAGGTGTGGGATCCACTAGCAGTCGACAAGCGAAGGCAACGGGCATGAGCATGAAGATCTTGAAGACGGTGGGCTCCTCTCTGGCAAGCTCTGATCTCTCACTGTGACACTGACAAGTGAGAATGAGAGGTTTGTGCAAGTTATTTATACCCCTACTACCATTAATTGCCGCATTGAATGCAAGTATGGTAGACATTTAGGTTGGTGGATTTAAATTCACTGACGGTGATGGGAGACCCGAGGTCCGGAGGCTGGGAGGGCACAGAGCGGTGGGCATTTGGAAATTTCAGCTCGGTGGTCGCCAGCGGCGAAGAGGAAGTCAGGGCTCGGATTGCGGAGTTCCGCCAGAGGTCTGCTGTCAGGAATGGCGAAACCTTCACGGAATTCCAGACTCGGAAGTCCGGAGGTCCTGACCAGGAACGTTCGAAGGCAGCCAAGATTTCCTTGCAAATTTTTCGGACGACGACGATGGATCTGGGACCCGGGGTTCGGGAAGACGCAACCCATCCGCCGTTCGGGAACGATGAACACAACAGGGAAACCCAACCAGGGAAACCCGAAGGGGCAAGCCCGGCCGGGTCCAAGGCCACTGACAGAGGCAAACTACTAGAGAGACCCCGCAAGGTGCCCTATCTTGACAAAATTAAAAGGGAGAAGCATGGTCAACTCAAGATGAGGCCTCGAATGTACGCCGACCACTCAGGACACAAAAATAGGGCACACAAAATGAGGCGGCGATAAAAATGACCCAACAAGGGAAAGAAATAAAGGGTCCCCATTTCCGAACGGGGTGTGTGTGCTAAGGGCACAACAAGAACCATCATCTTTTTTGATTTTGAGGACATCAAGAAAAGGGATTTGATTATTGGATTCAATCTCTTTGGTGAATTGGATATATGGGACAAGAATATTAAGGTGGGAGAGGAAGAGGTCTAGCTACTCAAGTCCATGAGGCTAGCATACATTTGTGTCATCAACATAACGTTTCCACCATTTGGGTTTGAGGGGGAATGAGTTGAGAGAAATCTCCTCAAAATGTTCCATGTAAAGGTTAGCAACAACGTGGGATAAAGGGGAGCCCATTGCTACTAATGATGAAATTGCTTCTCTTGTTGAGTTGTGCCTTTGTTCCACGTTTTCACCTTTCAAGGCATAGTTTATGAGCAATCTCATTTTATTTATCATATATAACATTCCTACTATAAAACATAGGTGATTATAAGTATTTACATGGAAGCATAAAGAACTAAACCAAAATAGACTTCTACATCCAACTACCATATAAACTATAGACTTATACCTAATACCACCACTGCCAAACTATGGAACTAGAAACATAGCACATGCTTAGGAGGACTAAGCTACATCAAGGAAGCCATTTAGGAGCATCCAGAGGTCCAAGGCCAGAAAGTTGTCTGAAGATGGCTGTTTGGGACGACCGAGCAGAAACGGAGTTCCAGAGATGAAACTCTGGGGTCCGGGGCCCGGTGGATCGAAGGGCGGCCAGAAGATTACAATTTTCTTAGTTTGAGCACTCGGGCTTGAGGCACCGGGAAGCTGTCGACCTTTCGCCGTTCCGAGCGGCTATTGCTGGGCGGAAGTCCAGAAGGGGCGGCCCAGAGGACCGGACCCAGCATGAGGGTCGGACAGAATTCTCCCACAGATACCCGATCGGTGAGACGTCGATCATCGGGGTGAAGTCATGGAAAACGCTTCATGTCTCACTGACTGTCGACAGGGAGAAGGAAAATCGGCAGAGGGATTTTCTTTGGCATGAGGTCTCGCCGACTCCACAATGTCTTTCTGACCTTTTCTTCGGCGTGATGTCTTGCAGCGGAGAGATGTCTTGGCGAGATCCTTGGGTCTCGCCGACCGACGGAAAAAAGGCACATCGGTGATAAGTCTTTCATTGGTGTAATGTCCCAGCAAATCCACGATGTCTCGCCGATCGCCAAAAGGAGGATTGGACCCGGCATGACTGCGGAGGCTAGATTTTGATTTTGAGACTCACGGCGGTAGGGAAGGCAGAGCCCGGAGCTCGGAAGGGCGGGCAATATTTGCTATCTTTCCATGGCGGAGATGGGACAGAGTCACAAATGACGGAGCCCAACATGGTCAAGGACGTTCAGGGTTCAACGGAGTTCTCCAATGGCAAAAGGAATCCTGGGATCTGGGAGGCGGAAAGATGCCAAGCACTCACCATCGGCGATGGCGAAGACCACGCAAAATCACAAAGAGAAATTGATATCGCCGTGATGTCTTGGCGAAGGCATTATGTCTTGCCAAAGATGAGGGGTCTCGAGGTAGCGCTTTTCTTTCGGTAAGATCTCTCACCGACACTAGGGGGTCTTGCCGACAGACGGGGAAGCCTCGGCAGGAGATGACAGTTTCAGCGAAGGATGGAGATATCATCGTGATGTCTTGGCGATGCGAAGGGTCCTACTGATAAAGGGAGCCTTCGGCGTAATACTCCAAGTCGGAGAAAGGTCTCTCCGACCCGGTGGTGTCTCTCCAACCTACTTCGTGCTCGCCCAAGGATAAGGGGGTCGGCGTAAGGTCTTGCTGACCCAACTGTCATGCCGACGAAGTAGCTCGGGAGAACAAGGTGCGTTCGCCAAGGGGTCTTGTCGAAGGGTGAAGGTCTCAGCGATGAAAGAAAAGAGACTTATGCATGACTCCAAGGGGTTCATTATAACATCTCACCAAAAGCGATAGGTCTTGCCGATAAAGGGCGATAACCGAAGACCAGGCAGACAGGACCCATTCACTGTTAGAGAATAGTGGGAGCGCGGTGGACTCCCGGATGCAGAAGTCTGGAGGTACGGGCCCAGGGAACAGGAATGTAGCCTAACATTGTTTAAGATCTTTGAGTTTGCACGTCAGATGGTGAACTGACAAAGGAAACCCTATGGTCCAGGGCCAAAAGATGGGATAGCCATTTTGAAATTGGTAGTTTTTGTAAAATTCCAGGCGGTGAAGGAGGAGTCTGGGCCCGGGAAGGGCGAATGCACCTGCAAAGAACAGCCGCGTGCGGGACAAGTTCTGAATTAATCCTGAGGGTGCCATGTTGGGTTTTCTCAAGTTCTAAGGGATGGGTTTTGTTTGTTGTATCATATTTCACCATTCACATGTCCTTTTGATTGTTATTGTTTATTTTAAGCCCTATAAATTATGAAAACATTTTTTCGGGAGGCTAAACGGAAAACATAGCTCAAAAAATCGGTGCGGAGAGGCATGGGATCCACTAGCGGTCGGCAAGTGAAGGCAACGGGCGTGAGCGTGAAGGTCTCGAAGACGGTGGGCTCCTCTCTAGAAAGCTTTGATCTCTCACTGTGACACTGACAAGTGAGAATGACAGGTTTGTACAAGTTATTTATACCCCTACCACCATTAATGGCCGCATTGAATGCAAGTATGGTAGACATTTAGGTTGGTGGATTTAAATTCACTGATGGCAATGGGAAACCCGGGGTCTAGAGGTCGGGAGGGCACAGGGCGGCAGGTGTTTGGAAATTTCAGCTCGGCGGTCACCGACGACGAAGAGGAAGTTGGGGCCCGTAGGGCGGAGTTCCACCAGAGGTCCGCCTTCAGGAACGGCGAAACCTTGACAGAATTCCAGACTCGGAAGTCCAGAGGTCCAGACCCGAAATGTTCGAAGGCAGCCAAGATTTCCTCGCAAACTTTTTGGACGGCGACGATGGATCCTGGACTCGGGGTCTGGGAAGACGCAACCCATCCGCCATTCAGGAATGGTGGACACAACAGGGAAATCCGAAGGGGCGGGCCCAGCCGGGTCCAAGGCCGCTGACAGAGGCAAACTGCCAGAGAGACCCCGCAAGGTGCCCCATCTTGACAAAATTAAAAGGGAGAAGCATGGTCGACTCAAGATGAGGCCTCGAATGTACATCGACCACCCGAGACACAAAAACAGGGCATGCAAAATGAGGCGGCGACAAAAATGACCTAGCAAGGGATAGAAAAAGAGGGTCCCCATTTCCGAACGGGGCGTGTGTGCTAAGGGCAGAACAAATGGCGACTCTATTGGGGGAACGTTCTCGAGCATTCTAAAGATAAATATTCATTCAGGACCCAGAATCTCTAGTTTCGCAGACCAGGAATGGTTCCAAAGGTGAACTGGGAGAACGGGATCCTTAATTGGGTCGGTCTACAGGACATCTCAGAAGTGTGTGCAGTGAATTCATTCCTTTCCGTGGGATAGTGACCAGGGGTTACTAATCCAACCAAGCAAGCTACTTAAATCGTCCAACACCAAAAGTAACCTAGACATTGCATCGCTGCCAGTCAGGTGTCCATAGCACCGAGGGAGTTGTCGCTACAATCCCACGAATATTGCTCTACTGCCGGTCGGGCGTCCATAGCCCCGGTAGATTTACCCGCACACCCATACGGTTGCTTATTTTTTAGAATTCCTTTTCTTCTTCATTTTGATATTTCTTTCAATGCACATTTTCTCATTTATCATTTTGCTCGATCGGGTAAGCACCGAAGCCTACAATGGGTTTGGGACTGCAGTGGTCACTAGAGTAGACTCAAGATTTTTCACTTACTAGGGTGTCATAGCAACCATGGTACAATCCTTTAGAAATGATTATTATATATTTTGTGAGAGATCCGAGATGTGTGTAAAGAGATCCAATCAAAGGTCGAGTTCTA